>JAIPRL010000291.1:77633-160095 GCA_025469235.1 Pemphigus obesinymphae | reverse complement strand
ACTGATATTTTATTTACCGCATTAGTTCGAAATTCACCGCTGTCATCATTTAGCGCTACAAGTCAAATTGAGTAAAAAGAACATTTCAGACCGGGTAAAACAATGATAACAGATCGTCGTTCGACATCCTGTATGTCTTAATTCGTGCCCCTGATCTGTTCAAACGTGTGATGTCACCGAGGGCGCAGATGAACTGGACGGGTTATAATCAGTCTTTGTTTTTTGTGGTTTGAAATTACTTTCCTCACTTCACAGTTTTTCTTAAATTCATGACGTCATGGAAGTCAAAATTTTCTTAACCTACGTACAATATACTGTTGTCTTTACTTTTGGTGTGTACACATTTTTGAAAGAATGAGCACTATTAATTGCAAACACGAATAATAATCGACGAGATACGGTTAATCGAGGTTTTACTGTAAACGAATTACGATATATTATAATAATTCTTAATGTATCCTACGAAAAAACAAACAAAGATCTTTATATGGTAAGTATACGTGTATATATTATAATGTAGGCCTTTACGTAATATAATAATTAGTCGAAAATAATAATAACTCTCGTTCCTCGACCGGATACGACGAGTGTTATAAAAAAAACTATATAAGTACCATATACCCGGTATACGACTATTGAATATATATTGACTATACCTACCTATATGTATACATATATATATATATAGGACTAAATAGTATACACTCTATAAATACGTCGCCGTTGTGTATAGTGGCGACGACTCGACGGGGTTGTCTAGCCTCGATTTTTTTTTTTATATTGTTTTATATGTATTATGTACACGTTATACATATACTCGAAATGTAGAAAAAAAATGTAATGGAATCAACGATTTTCGTTATAGTGAAAAAAAACACACAATTTTTATGGTATTTTAATAACGGCTATTATCACGATCGTGCACATTTCGATGCCACATAATTGGTCAGTAGTTATATATTCTTACAGCTCGTAGTATTAAGTATACCTATGATAAACATAAGTTTATGACATAGTATAGCCTTTAGGCTATATTATATAGTCGATTACATAACATAATGTAATATCACATAAATTGGCTGCTGAGTTTATTCGTACCTACATGTATAATTAATTATTAATTGGTTAATATATAGTAATGATTATTAATTTCAAAAAAAACAATTGTTTATTATTGTTATACTGCTTAAGTATTTAACATGGGTGTTTATACCTTACTTACAGGTACATTATTTAAGATTTGCTGGAATAAACAATATTCCTAAACTATAATATAATATGATATATCTAACCTATATATTCGTAATAATCGTAAGCAAAATTTCGAAATTTTTTTTTTTGAAATTTTGCAATTGTACGTTTATATAGGTATATATATATATATATGTATATAAAAATATGTACCTAACGCACCGTTTTTGCATTGACATAATAAATTATTTACAGCGCATGCAACATTTGTTTATACTATATATAGCATATATATGGGTCTTGGGTTAGACTTCGAATTGAAGAGAAAAGACGATTACATACACTTAAAAATGTATTCCGCGTATACTCAGTATAAAATTATTTTTAATTAAATGCTTGTTTCAATGGTGTATTTAAGGGAGTACAGGTAACAGGGGAATTTGCCTCCTCTCTTTTTTACACTATTGCAGTGCATACGTATATAGAATATAGGTAAATAATTATAAATTATAATGTTGTGATATACTTATTTTAACCCATTATAGGTTTTCAATTACTATATACAGTGTAGTGATTAGATATCACTTATTATTTTTTTAATAATTTGTCAGTTATCCGTTAGAAGCGCCATTTCAATTTTTTTTTTCCTATGGGGAATTCAAGTTAATAGTCAATTTTTCCTGTGTAGATCATTATACTAAATGTTTCATGCAACGATATAAAAACTATAATATAAAATAAGATATTCAATTGCATTTGATTAAAAAAAATCTTTAATTTTTAAAGCAACTATATAGTAAGTTATGAAAAACAACATATATTTTTAAATTTTCATTATTATAAGAGTGAAGAAGATGCGGGAGATCGAGTTAAATAGAAGTGGAGGATTAGAGTGACCGACCCTAAATAGTTGGGAGAGAAGGCGATGGAGAAGAAGAAGAGAAGAATTCTCGAGGTTCTAAGTTATAAATGTGGATATCTATGTAACTATAGATTCTTCTTTATCTACGACAATAACAATTAAATTGCTACGTTGTTCTTCTCCTATAATAGTCCTATCATAATATGTATACTTTATAGATATGATCAACTATTTAAAAAAAAAAAAGATGCATTTATTTTATGTAGTACAGTAATAGCTAGAAAGAGTTATTTATATATATATATAATCAAAGAAATTATTTTCAACGTTTCAAAAAAGGTTAAATTTGAAAGAGAAAAACTATATAGAATCTTCACATTAGATTGAAAACTATTATTTACCAGAAAAATAATCTGATGATATCTTAAACGGGGTTGAAATGGAAATAATTGCAGTGTTTTATAAAGGACTTCAAAAAATAGCCGCGAGCCCAGAATAAATTAAAGATTTAAAAATATTAAAAATTTCTTAATTTTTTTTAAAAATTGTAAAACGTTTTTCACGCATTTCACGATTTATGTTAATAAATATACGTACTATTAAAGTTTGCATCTTATTAGATACATAATATATGTACTTAAATTTTAATACTGGATACATATTTATCCAAATACAGATGATGGAAGATGGTCCAACTTTCCTTCGGTCCTCGGAAAAGATATGATGTACCTATTATTATTTATTAATATTTAAATTTTAGAATCAAAGATGATATTGTATTAAAAAACCTATTATTTTCCTTTATGCTAAAGAAAAATGACCTGAACATTTTCTATCACAAAGCTCTAACTACACACATATTTTACTCGACTTCTTCGATCCAAAAAAAGTGTAATTATATAATATATACTACATATAGGTACATATAGCCTATAGGTATTTGAAAAAATCAAATTTCAAAATGTTTAGTAAATTATTTTGAAAAGTGGTAAAAAGTTTTTGAAAAGTTCATCACGCCAATATAGGTAGTGCGACAGTAAATATTTGATGCGAATTTCAAATCTCTGCCATTATCATTTTCTGTAGACACTGACAACTGCATATTAATTTATTTTTTAAAGTATATAAATATTAAATATGTAGGTATGTCTATAAAAATAAAGAAATTAGGAAAGCCCACTCTGTGAGCGTGCTAAATTCCCGGTTTCTAAACGTATTTTAAATAATAATATAAAAATATAAAATAAAACAAAAAATATTTATATCTGTAGTAACCAAATCAACAATCGTAACTATATACTAGTAATTACGGACATACGGACAGACAAAACGGAGATATAAGGTGTCTAAACTTATATTTAGAAACCTAAAACCTACTATGATTCTACTATGATTAATGATTATTGTAAATTATTGCGTCTATAGATATAACATAATTGCACTTTTTAAAATGTAATCATTATGTTTATACTCAATATAATTTTGAACTAGTCCTAAATATTATAAGTACTTTGCAACTGACGGTATAGTAAATAGATAACCACAATAACCTCTAAATACCTACTTTAGTGTGATAATTGTAAAATTATACATTTTTAGGAATTTGGGGAGTATGGTCTTTTACCCCTCTCCCCTAAAGCTGAAACTGAATAAACGTACAGTAAGCTGAAAACGATATAGACAAAACTAATAGACTTCCGTCTGGAAATAGGTCTAATTTTAACTTTGAAGTTTCTTCCCTAGTGGCCAAATTATAGTTCTTGTAGATAGTTACACGAAAATATATAATCTGGGTAAATTTACTATATAATTTGAGACGTCCGTTTTAACCGAAAAACTTTGTAAAATATAAATTATTATTTAAAAATGAAAATAATTATTGCTAAAAAAATACTTAACAAACAACATTTACTGTAATGTGGGGTTATGTTGTTTCCTTAATCGTAAAGAAAAACTACTTTTTATAACGGAAATATTTTATTAATTTATTTTCCTCGTAGTTTTCTTAAGCATAAAGACTTTTATTTTATACGATGTATGCAGTATGGCTTATGAATACGTACTACACACATATGTATATTATATTATATAACGATCAATCGTTGTAATTTATACATATAGGGGAAATAACAAAAAACAAATAAATAGTTGTTATGATAACTGATTTTTTATATTTTTTAGAGTATAATAATATAATATATTATAATAAAATTTTTATTCACATAATATTTTGTATGTTTTCAATATGAAATTTCCCAAAATGAACACTCAATAAAATGTGCTAAATGTTTATTTAGAATCGTTTTATTGAATGCAATTACTTACCAATGCTTTCAAATTCAATATATCCACCAAGAGTACCTATTCTGTCCTATAGTCGAAATGCATGCACCTCTACTGACACCCGTCAAGCAAATTATTTCTACTCCCCATTATTATTTTAGATTTTGAGCGGAGCTAGGAAGCTAGTAGTTTTACAATGATGTTTATTTATTTATTTTTTCTATGTACAACTTTTTGACCAGAAAACATGAACTGATCTGTACATGTGACCCAATTTTCCGGTAGCAATTTTCATCTAGTTAATACTTTAGAGAAGCAATTTTTAGATTTTTGGCCATTTTTAATAAACTCGGCAGGAAAATCTACTTACCGAAAAAATTATGTAAAAACGACCAAAATTTCGATTTCGTCAAATCAAGATTTATGTATATTATATATTACTACCGAAACTCTACTCAGGATCGTTTTAAATTAATTTTAATAAACTATTTTCAAATGCAATACATTCAGCAAGAGTATTCTGTCTAATAAGCAAAGTGCTTCCATCCAACCCTAATAACACCCGACGAGTGAAGTATACCTTTTTATAAAATAATATTATGCGTAACTTTGTTTAGAATCGTCTTTCGAATGCAATTACTTTCGATTTAAAATTTAAAATAATAATAATTAATAATCCTATCCGAGGTCTGAAAGGCAGATAGACAACTTCCACTATCTGTATCTGAACGAATTTTTTAGTTTTATACTAAATATTTAAATTTTGCATTCCCCTCCATACATTATGCTCAAATATTTTACTATATAGTTTATTTAATATAAACATTGATAAACGTAACCAACTGTTTGTATGTGTTTACTGAAGTGCAATAATTTTAATATAGTTAAATAATATATTATTTATACAATCATACGTATATTTTCTGGCTGAGTTAACATAAAAACAACAAAGCCAGAGAAGTACTTCACACGCCAGGATATAGGTGGTGGAAGTTTGTCCATAGTCCCTTCGGGTCTTCGACAGGATAGTGTATAATTATTATTTTAGATTTGAAAGCAACGATAAAAACGATCCTGATCGGAGCTTTGGTGTAATTTTTTTTTTTAATCGATAACCATGAAAACTTTATTTGCTATTTTCTTAGTTTCTCTTATAAAAGGTAGTTTTCCTTTACGCTTAAGATAATTATTAGAAAAATCAAAAAATTACCTTTTTAAAGTACCAACTAGAATGAACTCGCTACCAAAAACCTCTTTACCTACCCCAAAACTCCTACTCGACTCTTTTACTCAAAAAAATTTATAGGTACATATGAAAATATAATAACACATAGGTAATTTATTGTAAAACTAATAGCTTCCTTGCTCCACTCAGAATATAAAATCTGGAAGGAGCGATTCTTCAATTTTATTACTAGTGCAAGATGGTGCCCTCAGAGAGTTTGAAATCTTCTAAATGTGCAATCAATTTATTAAAGATTCTACCTATATAGGTAATATGTATTATAATATCTATTTAATGCAATATATCCAAAGAATAAATATAATTATTATTATTATTATTCTAACTTATATTCTGTAGTACAGTACAGGTATATTTATCAGGAAAATGTCCTTAATAAAATTGGAATTAAATTTAAATTAAAATTACCTAATAAAAAGCCAGTTAATAGAGGTTAAAAGAACTTCTCTCGTTGGGTGAATTTGGAAGCAATGATAAATCATTTCTTTCGATAAAGCGGTTCTAAGCGAAGCTTGGGTGTATATAACATGAGTATTATTCTCGGCAAGAACTAATGTATTCAGTATATTAAATATATTAAACTTTAAAATATCAATATATATTTATATATATTATGTATTACTACAGATATTAACAATATAGTTTCAAACTCATATTATTTCTTAAAGTTTAGGCAGATGAAGTGGAGAAAAGCGTCAGATATTTTGTGTGAAAGGAGAATCCAAATTGGGTTAAAAAGTAAATTTTTATAATATAGTAGTCAGACTTACAGGGATATATGGATCGGAGTGTTAGGCTGTGGATAGGAAGATAGCACAGAGTATGAATGTGGTAGAGATGAGAATTTTAAGATGGATGAGTGGAATGACTAACGAGGACAAAATAAGGGAGAATAGATTTAGATGGCTAGGATATATTTTAAGGAGGGAAGAGACAAAGACAGAGGAAGTAAGAGTAGTATATATAATGTATGTTGAAGGAAAGTGGGGAAGACGTAGACCCTAAAATAGTTGAGGGATGTAATAGAGTCATAGAGAGTGATATTTGGTGGGCGGGTGAAAGTGAGAATGATGCAGGAATTCTGCGCATGGTGCTTACGTCACTCGGTCCACTTATCATAATCATTATTGTTATCTATACTATTTATTTTGATTGAAGATGTTCAACTCTGTAAACATTAAACTTATTCATATATGTATTACTATATTGTAAAGACTGCACATAAGACCGAGTGACGTCAGAATTTCTTGGCATAATTGATAAATTATATTATTTTATTATTGCATGACAATATACATATTATACCGTTTTCAAATTCGTTCATGTTTCTGGTAACTATGTTATTTCATCATGGGCAAAACGTTAATATTGTCCTGCGGACAGAACAACCCCGTGTGCGTGCAGTATATAATTATGGATTTCAACCACGATTTAAGATACATATATAGGTTGCGCAACGACCAGTACGATAGTAAACCAATTTGACGTCTTATAAACTGAGAATCTAGATAAACTGATAAAAAAAAACTACTACTAGCGCTACTAGCACTATAATGATCTGTATTATCAACACGATTTTTATTTATTATTATCATCATAGTACAACCATTACTAAAATCCCATACATATTTTGGCGACGCTGTTTTATAATAATTTTTACCGCTCAGAGCGCTGCAAGTATAGTTTTTTGGAGTGTCAGTTCATGGATCGCGCGTAATCGGTATTCGACGGTATATATCTTAAATCGTGATTTCAACCATCCGACCTTGCTTTTAAAAGCCAACTCTACGCCCGTAATAAATGGTTTGCACGATCCAGATATTTGTACGGGTTTGAACGTGGTGCGTACCGTCCAGGTTTTCACGGCGGTTCGCGTCTGCGAGCGCCGTCCACATTTACACATTCCTGCAGGTACGCTGGCTCCCGTCACGTGATTGAATCATTTATTAAAGGTTATGTTTTAAAACGATTTATAATATTTATACATCACTGTCGTATATTAAACGAAACGGTGTGCAACGCCAGGTAACGAGCGATAATATATTGTTGTGCAGAACAGCAATTAACATATACTCGACTTAACATACCTCGCTATAAGCACACCGTGTAATATAATAATAATAATAATAATATGTATTTCGTCGTGGGGACGGCCGGGAGAGGAAAAGCGTGGCTCGTTCAAAATTCCAACCGGTCATTCATCCAAGAATATTAGCGTCGTTTAGCGGCGGTTCGAATTCGTGTTGAAATCTCCGCGATTGGCGAACACGTCGTTGTCGCCGCGCCGCGCGTAAAACACCCAGTATAATATTATCATCATGATATAATATACCTACTTCGCAGATCCCGAAATCACGTCCCGTAACAGACTCATAACGAACGTTTAAGATTGGACATGGGTACAGGTAATAAAAACTACCCGATTTCTATAAAATAATTTGTTTTTATTTAACAAATACGTATTTTTGAAAACGATGTTTTCAGTTTAGACATTCTTTCCTGGCTGTATCTCGATTTCGGTAACCTATCATTTTTATTACAGATTCTATTCCAACAATGATGTTACCCATCTTCCGAAGGCGGTTTGTTTGGGACGAAACTCATTTTTAAACCTAATTTCAATAAATCCAATCCTTCTTTTGCAAACATCAGGTCTCTGTACTTTACCGAATTATTAGGTATCCCATTCTTCGAACATTTATTTTCTTTTCGCGTATCTTCTCTTCCCGTTTTTTCCCGTAATCATTTTTCATATCTTTTTGTTTTGTATTTCTTTTTTAGAATTGAATTTATGTTCCATAATAACGTTAGACATTTTTTTCTTGAAAAACACATCCCATTGGGTGTAATGAAGATATTTTGATAATTTTAAATGCATTGCGTAAGCACGTGTTTCTAACTTATTCCTATTTCTGTAATGATTTATTATTTCTAACCTCAAATATTTTTCTTTACCGTAATCTATTGATTTTTAAAAATTAATATTCTAAACATTTTTTGAGGAATATCTCTGCGCCGATTAAACGAATCTTTATCTTGATTTTCAAGAATTTGTTTAAATCTTGTTTTAACTCCATAGGTTCGGTAGCCATTTTAATATTTTGGTGTTGAGTTACGGGTAAAACTATTTATAGATATAAATAAAAATCCAATTTTTACAAAATTTGTTTTTATTTAACACGTATTTCGAAAACAATGTTTTGAAAGACATATGAAGATGAAATACGTATTTATTAAATAAAAACAAATTACTATGTAGAAATTGGGTTTTTATTTATATCTATAAATAATTCTACAAGTAACTCAACACCAAAATATTAAAATAATGTTTAAGATTGTTGTATACGTATATGTGTTGTATATCAGTGCTCGAATTGGAAAAATAAAAGAAGGGGTACACTAGACTACACTGTCGGGCTTTCAATAAATGAGCGTTCCCTCAAACTATGTAACTCGTATACTATAAAAAATATAATTAATGAGGGACCTCTCAAAATGTTATAAAATAGTAGAGGAACTCCGTACATTCGAACGTAACATGGAATCGCTGTATTAATATTAATAGTATCTATATAGTCGGTTACTGCAGGTTAACATATTATACTGCAGAATCCAAATAATATTTTACACCGCGGCAAACGCTGGAATTTCTTGCCGAGTTTTGTCGACGGATCGATTCTACTACCTGGACGTATAAAGTAACATACGGTGTTTTTTTTTCGAGGTTATTCGTGTAATTATTTGGATTTCGTCTGTTTTCAACATACACTTATTGTGCTCAGTGGCGGATCTAACGGTCGTTTAGTCGACAAATGCCGACGGGGCCCCAAGCTAATTTTTGTTTCGAGGCACTCTCTAAAGAAGAAGGTACCTATATATTAATTTAGTTTAGTATTTTCCTCGAAAAATATTTAAAATGTATTAAAATTATATTTATACAATATAGAAGTGTATCGAACTCGAAATTTAGGTGTCGAACCGAACTTTTAGTTTATTTGTCGAATTCGAACTAAAACCAAACTTCGAAAATAAGCAAAAAGCAAATAAAAAAAAAAGTCATCAACAACGAATCTATATACGTTTTACAAAAATAAATGTAATACTTCCTTCAAAACGTAAATAATAAGCAAAAAATAAAAGTCATGATTTTTTTTTACTACTTAACTTAAATTAATATATAAAAAATAGTTCGTCCAAGTTCAAACTTCTACTCAAGTCGGACTCTTTAATCAAGTTCGGTTTGGTTCGACTTTTGAATCCGAACAGAACTCTTAAAGTTGGGTTCGATTTTTCGAACTTCGAACTGTTCGACCTACCTCTAATATACAACATATTAAATTAAACAGAAATTTTCAGTGCAGTGCCGACAAAAATGTTCAATAACAATTTTTTTCTTTTTAACATGGAGCTTTCATTTCAAAAGACTTTTGGCTTATTTTCTTGTTTTCGAAACGACTTTTCTGTTTTTTGGGGGAGGAGCGGTAGCCGTCGTACTCTACTTACTTTACTTTTATAGTAAAATAAAATTCAAATTTTAATAACGATTATTTTCTGTCCGTTGCTTAATCTAGCAGATCTGTGCTAAAACAACAATATTTTGTCGAGTTCTAATATAGCAATAAAGTTGGTCATTAAGTTGTGACATGCCGATGATTTTCAGTAGTAGGTAATAGTATGTCTGCGAGAATACCTCTTATAGTTGTTTTAGAGTTACAATATCCAATATAAAAGAGATTAAGGACAACAATATCGTAACGAATTGGAACTGGGATCGAAAATCGCATTTTAATTGCGACTAATTACCATGTTTTATTTTAATTTGCAACTCTATGGTTGATCCGTGATAAGTGAAAAAACTATCTGGGGTGAAATTCATCTCAATGGCGTTTTGAAAAATAGATTAATTAATTGAAAAAAAAAGAAAAAGAAATTAGTGAGATACCTACGTGTATTTTATACACACAATATTGCGTCTTGGTGTTATATTAAAGTAGCTCAAAATCTCGATAAGGTTTGTCTGTGCATATATAACGTTTAAATAGTTGAGTATGTGGCGTCTTCTTATCACTCGACGGTTCCATAGAGTTAGGGGGAATCAAAACGTATAAGAAAAAAATAACGTAACACTCGTTATCGTTTCGTGACGTAATGAATGTTGAGCGTGAAAATATAGATAGCGCTGGATACTCGTTAATACTTAACAAAAAAAAAAAAAAAAAAATCAATTCGATATTTACCCATCTGTTTTGTAATTAGAATAAGTTATAATCACAAACTGCAGACGTATTTAAAAAAAAAAAAAACACATTCCAACTATTATCCATAATATGTAATGTAACATTATTATTTTAAGGGGAATACGATCGTATATACTCGCGTATTCGTTTTATTTTCTTCCCCTTGCGCATTTTTTTTTATTTTTTTTTTTTTTAGAATTATTTCAACCTTATATACCCGAGTATACCCTCCACAACACACCACTGTGAGTCAACAGGTACACATAATACACATGATAATAACATAACATAATATTGTATACAATATGTGTTGTAGGTAGGTTGTTTACGAGGCCCGCGATGTTCATTATAAAAATACATTAGCGGTCGCTCGACGGAATTGTGCGTTCGGTTTGGTCTTGTTTTTCTGGTAAATATATATACGTCTCCGACCTTCAACCGACGACGAAAACTATGTAATTTATTCTATTATCAAGTGAACTATATAATTAATAAACTAGAATTCATCATGTTGAAATATGCAGTCGGTCCCCCGACGTTCTGTCCGGGATGTTGAATACGTGTACCTATCTATAATATATATATATATATATATATAGGTTGTATACCTACACGTTGTTTGTAAACGCGTCGAAAAACACAGAAACGATTTTATAACTCGTCTACACCGCCGCGTTTTGTACGCGCATTGTATATATAAGTACCTACTCACAATAATTCGTATATACGAGCATGGCAAAATAGATAGGTATCATCACAGATTTTTGATACGCACAACCCGCTAAAATATGTCCTCACTGCACCTGTGTTGTAGTTCACCGCTTCTTATTGGCCAATATTATCTTATGTATTTTTTGCCTGCTGTATTTACTTTTTAATTATTTAATAGTGCACATATAATTTTAATAAATTATATTTGATATTATTTATTATGATTTAAGTTATTATAATCTATGTTTAATTTGTTTGTTTACTTAATCACCATCAAAATTCAAATCCGAATGACAAAATTTTGGACCCATGAAAAGTGGTGAACTACGTTTTAGGCCGGGTGAAGAGGAGATGCGCACACGGGGAAAAAATGTGTCAACTGTGATAATACTTATCAATTTTGTCATGTATACGAGTAGGTATAATAAGTACACATGGGCGAAATACCTGGACGAAGACAATACAAACATACACAGCGATACGCACATGCACACGCACATATGCACATATTATATGGACACGATAATAATTAAACTCTTGAAACTAACATCGTTTTTTTTAGAATGCTAGAAATCACTAACGAGATATTTTAAATATTTTTTATATATATAGGCGTACAGTTTGTAATATAATGACGTGATACGCGGATATGCGTAATATGTAAATATATGAAAATGTATTCGGAAGATGTTTTCCAAAGTATTTAAAATACATTTTTTTTTTTTTTTCTTATTTGCTGCGCTTTCCGATCGTAAAGTCAATTATATACGTTCGTAAATACTAATGTATGCGTACATGTTAAATCAGTTGCAGATATTATGTGGGCGCGCGAAATGTAGGCGTCGGTCGAGCTAGCATGCGGAGCGCCAGCACGGTGAGCGGCCCTCTACTGTCTATTTCAACGCCTGCCAGCCAACAAAACCGGTTCGCTGCCGTCTACCTGCTCACTGGTCAATTATTGTATTTCATCGTCGAGGTGAGTGTAAAACGACGACGGAGGAGACCCGAAGTGGTACTAAAACGAGAAGAAAAATGACCAAAATGTGGAGAGATGGCGAAAGAGAGAGAGAGAGAGAGAGAGAGTGGGAATGAGATAGTGGGAGAGAGAGAAATATTTTTCTTATAATACATTGTTTACCGGGCAAATATTACATTATTAATTATTTACGATGTCCGCGAATTTCAACTGCGGTTGTGGTCGTACAGTGTTCGTATTTATGTGTTATACGCGTAATATATGTATTGATATGTATATATATCACACGATAGTTATGAGGCCGCCGTAATATCACGTACCGAAATACCGTCATATCATACATATAAATATGTGTGTATAATGTATATTATATACCTGTAACTCGTGTACATAACAATGTGTTGTTATTGCGTGTATATATATATATATACGTGTTATAACTGGACCACTGGACACCAAACGTGGAATTCGGCGGCGTTATATCCGCGATAGAATACAATATCATATACCGTCCGAGCGCGTGAAAATATTAAAAAAATTCATGTACGACCGACCCAAATATAATGTTATATTACGGCCGGAGATTTGTTTTGTTTTTTTTTTTGTCCGAGACTGTTAATATCGGTCAATTATGTTGAAAAAAATCGATTTTAATCGCCAATAGTAAATACCTATAGGTATACATGAAGATCGGAGAGAAACATGTGCGGCAGTATATGGATAGAAGAGGAGATAAAAAAAATAAATAAACATAAATAAAGACTAGATTTTTATTTTTTACGTCTAACGTCCGGGATTTCATAATAAACGTTCCGTTTTCAGGGTAAATCTCGGGTGAAAGAAGTCTACTCGCAGTTGGCGGCATACATGCGAGCTGAAGGAATGCAGGACACCGATCTGTTCGCACTAGCATTCATTCTAGGTGAGTAAGAGCAGTGCCATAGTTACTATATATATTATTATTATTATTATTATTAAAATATGTAAACATATACAAACATGACTTATAAAATATGAAATAATTTGTCTCCAAAAGCAAGCGTGTGTAGGAGACAAGAGTTCTAATTTAAGTAACTATACAAAGAGAATAAAAACAATAAAAATACCAACATCGTGATTGGTACATCATAATAACATGAAAATTAAGAATCGTTTATAACTATAATATATCTACTTTTTAGACAATAAAGATGTACAATGAGAAACATAAATTATAATATAAGAATTAAACATCAAAACTTTACAAGTAATATTAATTTTAAATCACGAAAATTATTTATGTATATTGTATAATATTATAGTACCGATTTAGTTGAGTGTTTGGCAGTATATAACACATTATAATTAGTACATAGCACTGCATCCATCTCTCTCCTATATAAAATAGGTACACCGTTTACTCGTGACGAGTATTAAACGAATCTATAATGATGTATTTTTTTATTATGCACTTATTACCGGTATTGTCTTACATTTATATATTATAAACATATACATTTATATTGCATAAATCGTAAAAATGTGAACAATTTAGTAAATATCGGTACCATTTAAAGTGTATATAATAATAGTAGGTATATATAGTTGTAATTTTGTATAGGTACGCTTGAAATAAAACCATTATTTTTTTTTTCACAGTTTGCCGTGCGTACTGTATTACTCATGTGAATTTCGCCACGTAAACTTCTCCCCCCCCAAATCCACCATTACTAAACGTCTATAATAAATTTACTAATAGGCTAATTAATGAAAACATTTCAAATTCAAAAATAATTAAAATCGGTGTCATAGCCAGGGGGAGAGCTAAAGGGACCATGGACCTCCCACCCCCCTTGGCCATAATTTTGTAATTTAGATTCTGAGCTTATATTGGTTTTATAATGTGTTTTTATTTAATTTTCTTTTTTTTTTATATACTTATGCATTGTATATACACATTTTCGAGTAGGTATTTTTCGGGTAGAGAGCTTTCTGAAAGAAAATTCGATCTATTAGGTACTATTACATTAAAGAAGTAATTTTTCGATTTCCCTAGTAGTTTTCTTAAGCGTAATGGAAAACTACTGAAAATGATGAAAAAAATTATACAAGTTGGAAAAAAAATCAAACCAGAAACACGAAATAACGACAAATATTAAGCATAGTAGGTATAGGTACAATATTGTAATACAAATTTTAAACAAATAATTATGACTAATATCCAGAAATAAATTTTTTCCGATGGAAGTAGTTGAACAAGAATTTTTGGATATAGATTTCTTTCTGAAAGGACATTTTTTCAAGTTGATACTTTATAGAAGTAATTTTCGGTTTCCCCAGTATAGCTTTATTAAATATAAAGGAAAACCACCAAAAATAATAGAAAATTCTTATAAATTGGAAAATTAAATTATACCAAACTTCGCTCAGAATCGTTTTTCGAATGCAGTGATTTATCTTTGATTTCATATGTAATAATAAGGTCTAACATGATGCGACGATGGACCGACTTTTTTGTATTATTGCTCAAATAATATTACAATTAAAATATAATAAATTAACGTGTATAATTTGGGGGTGAATTGACCTTTTTTTTTTTTGTTCATAAAATTACCCCTAATTTATAATTGGCCTCCCTTTTATAAATCTTCCTAGTTATACCGCTGTATAAAATTTTTTTCCTTTTTATAATCAAGTATCAAGGTGTACCTATATATATATGTAATTACCTAATCATTTAAATATGTCGTTTTTTTCTTTTCGTATCGGATCAGGCAACTCATTCCACCCAACATTCTAAGTCTTACGACGTCGTCATTCGATTGTTTGTATATATGTAATTTTTACCACATTTAATGCCTGTCGAGCGATATTCCAGTAAATATGTTTATCGTTCTGCTCTTCTTCACATTCACATAGGTTGTTTGTCACCTTTTCCCGAAACACCAAATATATTTTGCCAAGTCGTTAATAGGCAATAAAATTAGCATTTATAGTACCTACCTATATATATATATATTATAAATAATATTGAAGTAAAACTTCCATTTTTAATTATTTACCTATAATACACGTTATCAAAATATAATCGTACATCACGTGGTCCTTTTAAATTAATTTTATCATTTTCCAAATCACGTTTATATAATAATTCTATAAAATCCGTTATGAATACATGTTATACCAACACACACACACACACATATTATATAGGTATGTATAAACACACGTAGCACATTGCACATAATATATTCGCATTTTGTTCGTATGTGTATAACTGTTAAAATGGATATATATATATACATACAGATGTATGCCCGAGAATAATATTATTTATCGTGTTGATATTACCTATATTTTGAAGACGAATCGCGGATCTGATTTTATGAATAAAATATAACTGTTTAAAATAATTAAATTACGGGTGCATAATATTATATAAATTTCAAATCACGATAAACGGAGATTACAGCCGGTAATAATATTCTCATCGAATATATTTAAATATTAATGCATGTACGTAATACAGGAATGTATGATAATAATTATTATACGACTCGTCATCGTATCGCGGTTTGTATAATAAATAATGTAATAATATATTATTATTAATGTCAAGGCGCGTCGTATAGACAATTTAAGCACATGCCTGTCAACAATGTCAACGATTATGAATATGCGTGTTTTTTTTTTTTTTTTTCAGATGACGAATATTTTTTCGCTGACCCCGAGAGTAAACTGTCCAAGTATTCGCCGAAAAGTTGGAAATCGTCTTCGACATACGTGAGTTTTTTTTTTTTTTTAGATTCTGAGCGTATACCGATTTTTTTTCTTTTTTTTTTTTTTTTGTATGTATACACTTTTTTGGGTAGAAGGGGTAAAGTGACAGTTTTCTGGTGTAGAGGTTTTCGATAAGAAATTCATTCTAGTCGGTATTTTACAGAGGTCATTTAAGTACTCATAGTACTTAGTTTTATAATACTTTTATGCTAAGTACTGTTCAAAAACGTAATGAAAACACTACCCCTTTAATAAGGAAAATAACGCGAAATTTTTTATAAATTAGAAAATACCTAATAATTAAACTAGTCATGGTTACTGACTATATAGGTGATATATAATATTTATGACCATAGAAAAAGACCGAAAATTATTATACATTGGAAAATTAAAATGCCAGAAACTTTAAATTTACACGAAATATTGACTGTAGCACTATATGTATATTGACATCGTCAACGAAGCTTCACAAAATTGTTTTGTCGAAAGAAATGATCGATGTATCATTGCTTTCAAATTGAATATATCCACCGCCAGTATCCTGACCAATGAGCAAAGTTTTTCCACCCCATACTGACCGTCTTTAGTTGTACATACTTACAACTTATTAAAAATAATTTATTGATCCCAAAATTATTCCTGTATTTAATGAGTTTCTGAGTTCACCGTGATTATAAGCCGATCGGTAGAATTTTCACCGTTATCAAAATTAAAAAGAATAAAAAGATCTGTACCAATATAATATATATATATATATATTTATATATATATTTGACATAGCAAAATGTTTACGATTTTATGATTTATTTCAAGTTGTGCAATGTTACAGATTGTTTTTCTTTTTATTATAATTTTCAATCACGATTTATATCGGGCGCATATTAATTATATACATCGATGACTTAAGAACGAAAAAAAACTTAAATGTAAAATTTTCTTTTTAATTTGAATATTTAATATGTTGTTCCGCTCTAACCACCGGTCGTGGTATAAATATAAGACACACACATATAATTATAAGTCCAACCTGCGAGAGAGGAAATTTATTATGCAACTGTCTCAATTTATTCTGGACGACATATTATAAATACGTGCATATACACAATAATTGGTTTTTAAGTTGTCAAAATGATATGTTGTTTTGATACGTGTATGTATATATATATATACAAAAACGAATATGTTATATAGCATTATCTGTATGTACGTATTTTTTTTATTTTTTTATTTTTTTTTTTGTCCTGATCCAAGGTCGTGAGATTATCGTGTTCCTTCGAGCCAAAGATTAGAGAAAGATTGTATGAAAGTATTACACAACGTCAAATGAAAACTAGTTTAATCCCTTCTTTGTCCCCCTCGTTCTTCATTTATATATTATATATGTATTATAATATACGCTTTGGTTTAAAATCAACGCGAGTATTTTAATTTAAATTTTATTTTATTTTTTATGTTATATATTACGCCTCAGGGTCTCGATCAAAACGGCCAACCTCTACTTCAGTTGCACTTACGCGTCAAGTTTTACGTCGACACCACTAAATCTCTAAGGTAATATTACAACGTACATATTATTATAATAATATAATATGTATTTAATTCAATGTCAAGATCGATATGTTTTTTTTTTTATAAAGTAGCCATCAAGAATATAATGTATATTATAATACTATTTCAAGCAGTCGGATAAAAATGTTTAAATAAATATTAAAACGAGTCATTAAGTTATTTGAAAAATCATATTATTCTACTTGTATCACGTACCTAAAGCGTATTTGCGTGTGCAATTTAATGCATTCGTGGAATGTTTATATTATTATTTATATACTTAGTTATACACGAGTGCGTTTATAATTTTCATTTAGGAAGGTAATATAAATACTTTGTGAATAATATTGTGGTCGACAGTAAATTATGCATTAAAATAATTATATAAATGGCTAATAGGTAGGTAGGTACCTACTTTTATATAGCTTACCGTCACCGTGCCCCGTGTGTATATAGAAAATTCTTTCCGGCCTGAATTCGGGGTGTGATGGCGAACGCAGTGATACGAGAAAAATATCTCGTAGGACAATAATATAATTTCGATTGGATAGGTAATGATAGTAAAATATTATAATAATTTCGATAGTGCAGTGCATATGTAATACAAATTTTAAATGTCTAAGCCATTACATACTTTTGTTTTGACCTTTATAAGTGCGATTTAAAAGTAGGTACCTATTGTCATTTTTGACGGATTACAAAAAAATCGATAGGACATAAGATATATATACACATGTGTTGGCCTTGTATTGGTATTTTTTAAATTATTAAAGGGTCAAATGTGATTATTGTTGGAAAATTCAATTTATACGTTTTATTTTCCTCTCGCGTAGCGATGAACTCACACGACAACACTATTACCTTCAACTGCGCAAGAATATCGCGGACAGGGGTGGCACCACGGAGGACGGCTACCAGAACGTACTTCCGTTGGTGGCACTCGGCTTGCAGACGGACCTCGGTGACCATACGGCCGACGCAGACATAACGTCCGAGCTGCTCGAGCAGTATCTCCCTTCGAAGGTAAATTTTTTCATATCGTATATTGTACCACCGGGTAACAAGTTTTGGGGGGCTGAAATACGCTAAAATTAAAATTAATTTCCCGGCATTTTACGGTTTAGGTACGTTTTGAAAACGTACGAAAATCGGCGTATATGACTCATCGGTTTACTATAATATTATCTATCGACAGGTGTACAAATTCAACGAGCACAAGGTGAAACAGACACTATGCGGTTTATACAAAAGCCACAAAGGATTATCCAAGAGTCGAGCGCAGTCAATGTTTGTCCAAGAGACCGGTCCGATTCACAGGTCTCATTTGTACCGGTTGCGGTTGAACAAGTCGCAGCCAAAACAGACGCAGGGTAGCGCGGTGTCCGTATGCAACAGCGTGTGGCTGGCCATTTGCACTAATGGCATACAGTTGTTTCACGTGAGTCCGAAACAGTAAAATTAAAAAATTCGTGAAGTTTTCATAAAAAAAAAAAATTAACTATAAATGTAATTTTTTTAAAAATTGTTGATTTAAAACCTTTTAGTTCTGAGCTCACGAATGGTTTACTCAGATTATCGCGACTCGTACATAATATAATTTACTATTATATTGACATAATCTTTTTTCAACAGGAAAATTTATCACAATCGCTCAGTGGTTTGTTCTTGTGGAATAACATCGTAAAACTGTGTTTTGATGTGAGTATAACAGCTGCTCATCATTGTACAACGTACATATTATAATAAATAATGTTTTAATTAAATATATTGTTGACATCACAGCGGAAGAAATTCGAATTAAGGCCGTCAAACGCGGACCGACTGATTTACTATACAAATTCGGATGAAAAGAGTAAGAGGATGTTGGCACTATGTCGGGAAACTCATCAGTTCTGCATGACGGTACACCCGAGGCTTTTGGACATATGTTTTAATAACAACACGACTGGTAAGTACTGGTGAAAAAAGTCAAAAACCAATAAAGAAAAAAAATTGCTTCTACGTCAAATTATAAATTATAAATTTCATTTGTATTTTTTTGTGGTGCAGACAAGCTAAATGCTTTCGATGGACTGAAATGGACCAACGAGAAGAAATCAAAATCACTGAACGATAACGACGTAATCAGCGAAAAAAAATGCGAGAACGGCGTTTGTTCAGATTCCAGTATTTCGACGGCTGACCAAAAAACCTGCGACAGACCCAAGAAGAAGGTTAATATATTATTATTATTATTATTTATTTATTTTTTATTTTTTGGTAATTTATTGATACTTAAAAGAACATTGAAAATATAGAAGATAGATAACATGTGCTGGAATTGGTGTTATTTTCCAGTTAACCACGCTCATTTATACAGTAGGATGCGCTTAAAATATAATTTTAGTACCTTCCTGGCTTCCTCCAAATTATAAATTCGTATAGAATTAAGATGGATTCACACTAGAGTTTTTAGCGTTTTAATATATTAATCAGCATTCAGCGTTTAATTATAATTTTTTTTTATCAATATTTTTTATTTGTCGTTCTGTCACGCTACACGCTAAAAGCTCTAGTGTGAATCGCTACATGAGAAGAGACACATATTATCAGTTTACAAGACAGGCAAAAAAATATAATAGCTTTCTTCGGCTATTCGAATCTATAACATGTGTCTTTATTATCATCGTCAGAAATGTAAAATTGATATTTTGTAACATCATTGGTGGTAGTAAATATGACGTGGTCTTTCTGACTCACATATTCCAGTAAAAATATTCAAGAGATTTTTTATTTTTTGTTTCGCAGACTATTTATTTAGGTCTTTTGCAGTTTCTATCGAAGTTCCCCGACGATATCGATTTTCCGCGCATCTTCAATTCTTAATCTCACTGGTTTTCTGTCTTGTCTTGACCCCTTGTCACTCAGTCTACTTTACATTCATATGGTCTTCTTATTGGTCTTTTTTATTTGGCTTATTAGCCAATACACGTTTTATTAACTTTTTCGTCTGCATGCCACACATGGCAGGACTATTCCAACCTTTTGGATTTAAAAAATTCTTGTATACTTGGTCCATTATGCATCCTATAGGTATATATAAATTATACATTGTATATATTATATTATATATTTTTCGATCAAATCCGCCAGTAGTAGCTGAGGTTCATACATATTTCTCAGTGCTTTTTTCACTTGTCAACAATTTCGTCTCGTCCCCTAGCGTCTTAGATCGTGTCTCACAACTGTAGGTACATGATAATGAGGTGCAGATAAGTTATGTAGAGCTTCTTCTTGGTGTCTCTTGAAAGGAATTTTGACGTGAATATCATTTTATTAATTGCATAATACACTCGGATTGCTGCACTTATTCTGCACTTTATCTCATTGTGTATATTATTTCTATGATTTATTATATTAAATGCCAAGTATGTAAAGTTCTTTACCTATGCAAAAAAAAAAAAAACGAATAGATATTGATTTTTTTTTTTTTTTAATTACCTGCTGCAGTCTATCCATGATCTCGTATACGGTTGTTTCATTCATTAATCCAATGATATTTTAAGATTAATATAGTATTGGGTGTTGGGAGTTATCCGTTTGTTGTACTCATTCATAAAAACGTTTTTCTTTATTATGATGTTTGGTGAAAAAAACGCGATCTTGACAAAAATATGAAGTTGTCCGATTGTTGCAACAAGCCCTTCGTATATTTTGTGTAGTTTTCGTATGTAGACCAATATTGTTTAACCGGTTTCATATTTTGGTTTCGTTGTCCTTCTTTCCATTTCCGAGGACAAAATATGCAGCACTGTACACTGACAATTTTCCGTTTTTACGTGCTGCAGGAATCGAACGGGACCCTATTGTCCGGCGTGGAGTTGGACTACAGCCATACGGCGCAGAACTCGACCGTGTCCGATCTGGACTATTCGGTACAATCGGCACAGGACAGCAGCGATGCGTACCTCATGTACAGGCACCCGAGGGCAAGGACAACGACGTACGTGGCGAACAGCAATCAGTCGGCGCACACAAGCAGCGGCGTTTACACGTGTGCCAGTTACAGTACGGCGTCCAAGGACACGGCGTCCGCGTCGTACACCACCGAGAATTGCAGCAGCATGGGCTGCAACGACAACGGTGGCGTCAGTGACAATGGTTACAAGACCGCGGCGGTGGTGGCGGCGGCCGCTCAATCCGCGGCGCTGTCTTCGGCGGAGCCGCCAGACACCGACTCGGCGTACAGCCCGTCACTGCCGCCGGACACCATAGCCGCGTCGTCCACCTGTGGCGTGGACGATAATCGCGCTGCCGCCCGTCAACCGGTCACCGCGATCGACGACTGTGACGGCGGCGGCGTCAGCGTCAGCGACAGAGACGAACTGTACGATTTGTCAGCGGTGGTCACTAGCGACAGTTCGTACTGCGTCGGCGGCGGCGCTACGACGGCCACGACCGCGTCCGACGCCGGACCGCCGCCGTCGTCCAAGTGTGGTAACGCCAGATGCGGCAACCGGTGCAACGGTGCAATGGACGGATACACGGAACCGGACGCCGGCGGCGGTGATGGCGGCGATGGTGACGACGACGGCGGCGGTGGCGGCGGCGGCGGCGTTCGAAGCCGGAGCGGCTCGGTGGTCAGTAACTCGGGCAGTTTTCGCGGAGACGGCAGCGACCCGTCCGAAGGAGGACGCGGCGCCCTGTTGTCCGCCGACGATCTGTCCGACCTGATCGTCGGCCGCAAGTCGCTGCAGACGCCCCGCAAGGGCTTCTACCCTTCCCGGCCGACCACCAGCTCGACGCTGGACTCGGATTCGGATTACGTGACGTTGCCGCCACCGAACAACTTCGTCACCGGCGCTCCGTCCCTGTCCAACCTGTCGCTGGCCAACTTCGACTACGGCTCCGGGTCCCTGTGGGAGGCCCACCGGTCGTTCGACCTGGCGGCCAACGTAGCCAAGTTATGCGGCGGCGGCTATCATAACCCGTTCAACGGCCGCCAGAACAAGTGCATAGTGAACAGCAACAACTATCTGGACGTGCACAAGAGCGGTAACACGTTCCACCATCCGGCGGCCAACACGCCGCTGACCGCCGCACCGCCGGCGCCACACCTGCGCGCCCGGCAACCGCCGCCGCCGCCACCGCCGCCGCCGCCGCCCCGTCCCAAGCAGTACGCGCAGCAGCTGGCGCAGTACAAACAGCAGCTCCGGTCGGACGTCGACTTTGTCGTTTACCCGCTCAAGGACCCGGCCGTCAGCCGCCAGGAGTACGCGGACGCCAGGATGGCGCACCACCGGCACCAGGAACAGTACAAACGGCATTTCGGCTGCAATCCTCCCGCGCCGCGGAGCAACGCTCACGTGTACCGGAGCACGCCGAACGTTGCGGCGGCCGTGTCGCCGCCGCTCTCGTCCTCGTCGACGTCGTCGTCCGGGCTCACCCAGTTACAGCAGTTCCTCCAGCAGCAGCGCCTCGACAGGCAGTTGATGGGACACCACCGGCTGCAGAAACATCCGCCGCCGCCGTTGCCGCCCATGCCGCCGCACTTGAAGTACACGCCGCGCAATAATCTCGGCGGACACGATCCCAACCTGCAGCTGCCGCTCGGCGGCGGCGAGAACCTGCTGCCGTTGACGTCCTCCATGGTGCTGGCCGACATTGCGATACTCCGCCACAACCGACGCCGGTTGGAACGGGTGTCCAGAACGTACTCGCACGACGACCTGCTGTCCGCCGCGGCGGCGCCGACCGTGCCGCCCAAATTGCTGCCGCAGTGCCACCGCCGACGGCCGCCGCCGCCGCCGCCGCCGTCGTCGTCCGTCCACAAGCCGGCCGCGGCCGTCCCGCCGTGCACCACCGGCGGCGGTACCGTGTTGGACATCGAGTCGCTGCGGGAAAAGAGCAAGACGTTCGATCTACCGCTCATAGCGGCCCTGTGCAACGACCAAACGCTGCTCAAACAGACCAACGCGCTCATCACCAACAAATCCACGCAAACCGCAGTGGCCCCGGCGGTGGCCGCTCCGTCGTCTTTCCTCGGCGCGTCGTCTGCGCATCTGTTACCGTCATCGTCGCATCTGTTACCGCCGGCACATCTGATGCCGTCGGATCTACTGCCGTCGCATCTGCAACCGTTGTCGTTGTCGTCGTCGTCGTCGTCGCATCTGTTACCGCCGGCACATCTGATACCGCCGGATCTATCACCATCGCATCTGCTACCATCGTATATACTACCGTCGGCTTCGCATCTACTACAGTCGTCTTCGCATCTCCTACCGTCGTCTTCGCATCTCCTACCGTCGTCTTCGCATCTCCTACCGTCGTCTTCGCATCTCCTACCGTCGTCTTCGCATCTACTACAGTCGTCTTCGCATCTCCTACCGTCGTCTTCGCATCTCCTACCGTCGTCTTCGTATCTCCTACCGTCGTCCTCGTCGTCGTTGTCTGCAGCGGCACATACTATTCAACCGCCGACCATCAGATCTGCCGGCAAATCAAATTGCACTAGGTGCACTAACGGCACGTCGTCATATTCGTCACCAACACCGCCGAGTTTCCTGTCTGCCGCCGCGTCTTCTCCTGCGATCGTCACCGCGGCCGACATGGCGGCCAAATCAAAAACCAATCATCACGTCAAAACCAACATAAACATTATTCAGCAGTGATTGTATGGAAAAACACAAAACGATTTTTACAATCATTATTTTAGTATTGAAGTGTAGGTATGTATATATATGGGACAAAAGTGTGTTGGAGTAAAATTATAAAAAAAAATGGACGAATTGAACGTATATATATATAGGTACCTATATTGTATGGGAAAACCCGAGGCACGACTGTTGATATCCTAAGAATCTGTTAAGTCAGTATGTAGTCACATTCGAACCCGATCATTTCATATAATATCATAATAACCTATATCTATCTATAATACAATAATGGATCAATGACATCAAAGTATATCGAAATATTTGTATAAATTGTAAAATTCGACACACGCCCATCAGACAATAACTCACGATTATTATTTACGTTATCTTTTTATGGACAATATTATTATTTATATATTAAACGTACAGGTAGCAATGGTAGGTAAGTATTATATAGGGTATTATAATCAAAAGAAACAAAAAGTTCATATACTGGACCGTTTCTAAGGCGGGATGGCGGGCCCCGCGTTCTTATAGATTCCTACGCACGTATTGTGTTACTTCAAAAATGAAAAAAATCTTCCTATATTCTTTGAATAGCGAAGAAATTTATTGTAAAAAAAAAAATGTGTATTTTTAACCAATTCCTCCGGACCAAGGGTAAGATAGTAATAAGGCCTTTAAGGGGTTTCTACACCATTCGTTTCTAAGGATTACTTATATTATACAATGCCTAGGCAATTTATTTATTTTTTGTACGGCTCTTTGCTTCCGACTTCTGGGCGTCGTACACTCGTATATACGTGATCATACATACACCGGCCGCCATCCATTTTGCAACGACGACAATTCCGTCAGAACATCGCAACGTGCATATAAATTTTTATTTAAAAAAATATATTCGAAATTTCCATAACATTCGCGGGGGGAATGATGGAAGTACTTTTTAAAAATTGAAAAATGTACCCAACTCGATCATTCTTTCGAGTAGGTACCCACGTAATGAAGGTTATAAAAACTATATTATCGGAGTATAGGCACGCGCATCGTGTCGGAATTAAAACGAGTAGTTTTTAATCGGAAAACGGTGGTGTGGAAGGGCCGCTTAAATTCATGTTTAAAATACTAAAAACGAATAGCCATTACTCAAGTAATGAGAGACACCAAATAAAATCGACTTCAACTTTACATTGTTAAGTAACCTGTACTTCACATTTAACATGGCAACTTTTCGAGTAAATATTATTATTTTAGCTTTGCCTACTGCACATTTTACTATACAATTTTATCATTTTTTTTTTTTTTTCTACACCACATATCGGGATCTCCTCTTCCACGAAACATTAATGTAGGACGGGAGGGGGTTTAAGTATCCCTTGGTCTATTATTTTATTTTGAGCTCCGAGATTCTTACGCCTCGGACCCCGAAAATCGTCTGCAGAACGCATCATTGCGTCCACATTATAGTAATGCGCATCATATTACGGCGAGGACAACACTGAAAAATATGTTTCCGCGTGATATTCGATGAGAATATTATTGATAATCGAGTGATGATTAAAATATTAAGTGTAGGTACACTTAATATTTATTTTGCTATAGTGCCGATAATTGTATTTATTTTTCTGAAGGGGAAACGTCCTACGCTATACGGTCCATATACGAACATAATACATTTAAGAGGATGTTACACTCGCGTTTCTTGTCTCTGTCTGCCTAACAGATAATATAGAAAAATCGCACTACGCAGAATTGAAATTTTGGCGTTTAGGTTAAATTTAGATAATAAACAACCTATTACAAAATTTAAAGCGAGGAATATTTTCGAGTGACCCTCGTGGGCATTTGGTAAAATATCGTCTGACGAAAAAGTTAAAGCTATTTAAAAATATCAAAAACTAATAATGCCGTGACTTTTTTTGTTGTGACAATATTTTACAAAAAGCCCATGAGGTTCACTCGAAATTGTTCTTCTCGTTAAATTTTATAATAGGTGTTTAAGCTCTAAATCTAACCAAAATGCCAAAATTTCAATTTTGCGTTGTATAATTTTTGCCATATTGCCAATTAGATGGACGGAGACAGAAAATGCGGGTATAGCATCCTCTTAAGTACCTTACCTATATACGTATACCTATATAGGTTTCAACGATCACACACTTTTCGTGAATCTAAAAACCATTCACTAGACATCTTATTTTTTGATATAATAAATCAGAAATCGTTAGGTATTATATACATTATATGTATGTATATTGTTTTTTTATTTTTCTCTAGAAAAAAGTTTTTTGTGCTGGGGGGGTAGGAGGTTTGTTAATTTTTTACTTCAACACCTTTGTCCGTAGTTTAGTGTTTTAATAGGTACCTATACTGTTTAGCAGTGTTGGATGGATATTCACCACGGGCAATCGCATAATTATTATTATTTTCATCTTATAATTCAATGAATGATCATACAAAAAAAAACATATAGGTGTGTCTATAGTGTGTCTAAAGAAACCGTAAAATATTGAAATCGTTGTTAAATTAAAATGTCGAGAAATCGTTTTTAACACGACGTATCGTTCTCAAAAATGTCTATACGTACAAGTAGTGTGTCAAATACGTCTTAATTCGACACAGGACTGTTACCCTTATGGTATTTATTTATTTGTTTGTGCCACATTATCATTATTTTTTATTTATTTATTTATTTATATATATTATTATTTTTTTTTTTCATGTATATATACGACGAGAGTTCTACAGCCGTTTTTGAGTAGGTAACACACTCTATATTTTATCCCGTACGGCTCACGTAATTAAAAAAAACCTACGTGGGTAACGCAATATTAATATTTCTAAGCGTTTACAATAAAACATTATGTATACAATGAACTTAAATAATATTTTAGACGATTGGTCGTAGACTTATGTTTTATTTTTGCTGACTATTATTTCACTGTTGCCGATTTATTTATAATTGATGAATTTAAAATTAGAATTAGGTAGGTATAGGTACCATATATTATTGCTGCAATGCCCATTATAGGTTAGGTATAGAGGTACCTAATACATATATATTATAGCTAAGTGTCAAATCTTTATTATTATTATTATTATTATTTTTTTTTTTTTTTTGGAACAGCCATTCATAATTTTTAATGTATTATTTAACGTGCATTTGTTGCGTGCATATAATATGTATACTGATAAAACGCATAATACATTATGCATGTATTATTATCAACGACCGATAGACTGTTATTTTTTTTTTTTTTTTTTTTTTATTAACAATGCCATAATATTAGGAACTTAAGATATTTGTAATTTTTGATTAAAACTTTAGACTTATTGATATATAATGTGCCAAACACCGATTGGCCTTAATCGTTTACAATTTTTCTGGTAAATAGAAAATAAGTACAATTTCTACAGAACCTGAATTGCCTGCCTATACCTATTATTTAATTACGATGCTAAAAAAAAAAAAAAAAAAATGTATTTATTAATTCTGTAATATTTTTTATGTACCAACACATTTGTGTCTACTTGTGTTAATTAGTTACCTAAAAAGTGCCTCATCATTTTTTACATTATTATTAAACTCCATCAAAATAATTTAGGACGGTTATTTTTTGTATAATGACACGTTATTTTTAATTTTTAGTTGTATACAAATCAGTACAAAATACTGTGCACAGTATTATTTAGTTATTTGTATTTTTTTTTTCTTTATTATTATATATATAAAATGTTAGTCCTAAATGAAAATATTATGGATCATTTACTTATTTTCAATATAAATAAATACTGTCTATTGTAAACAATATATTGTTCTGTCTTTGGTACCTTCAATTAATAAGTAGTACCTATTTATAATATTATGCATTATGCAACCATAATCAAATTTTGAATAAAATATCTAGCAACATAATAATTTTCACTAGATAAACACAAAACAATTACCTATATTAGGTATTTATTCTTGAATGTCTCAATATTGTAGGTTTAGAAATAAAAATCATTTTATTCTACAAAATGTGTGTTTATCGGTAAATACAAAATCGTGTTGTAGAAAATATGTAAAAGAAAAGAAAAATATAAATATAATGTATAAATGCATGTCTAACACACATATTACATTATCTTTATCAGTAGTATCAAATTCAAATAATTGTTAGCCACCTCAGATAAATTTTGGACACGGTTAGGCCCAGTGACACAACCGCAGGGGTGAACTATGGGTCTGCAACCCATCTTTGGGACATATATTGGTAGTGAAAATTTATAAAGGTATTTGATCAAAAATACACAACACACTTTAGCATTCGAGCGAACCGAGGAATCTATTGGTTTTAGAAAAATTTTATTTATTTATGTTTTTTATCCGGATACAACTTATCGGGTAGGAGTCGAGTAAGTTTTAGAGTTTTAAAATTTTAAAATTATTAATTATTAATTTATTAATATTTATTAAATTATACTTATAATTGATTAAATTTAATATTTAAAATATAAATTTTTTTTTTAAATTTTATAGACATTTCATTCTAGATAGTATCTACTTTCCAAAGGTTATTTTTCTATATTTCTGGTAATTTTCTTAATACAAAAAAACTACCTTTTATAACAGGATAGGATAATTAATAACCAAGTTGCTATAAATATATATACATATATTATACTACAATAATTTATCTATAATAATCCAAATTATTATTATTTCAAATCCATGAAATTTGCCTTAACATCAAAAAAAGACTCATCAAAACATATGTCTGAAGTATAGCATTATATGGGTGTGAAACTTGGATCATAAATTAAATGGAACAGAGAGCCATAGAACACTGGAAATGTGGTACTGAATAGAACGAAAAATCAACCGTGAAATACTCGAAATAATAGCTCAGAAGCGTTCATTGATGGATTCCATTAAAGTGAGACGATGGAAAGTGGTAGGACACTTAGATATCCAGAAGAACTACACAAAATAATAATAGAAGGATGAAGACCAACTGGGAAACCTCGCAATTTTTTTATCGGATAAGTCAAGAAAGATAAGAGAGCTATAAAAAACTGAAACAAATTATAAGTGACCGTTTAGAACAGAGAAAAGGAGCTGTAAACCAACCTAAGGATTGATAAAAAAGAATCCGCATTATGGTGATGTTATATAATTTTCAATTTTTTTTATTTTCTGTTAGTTATAGTTAGGTATTAAGTTACGTTTATTACTGTTATACAGAGCTCCACTAAAAATTGTATTATGGATATCAATTATTTATCATTTCTATCAAACATATTATGATCCACTACCAGTATCCTACCTGACGAGCAAAGTGCCTCCACAACTTCTTGACCTTTCTCTTTTATAAATATTTTATTTTAGATTATCATTATTATTATGTCGTTATAAAATATTTTTCATATATACCTAGCTGTAAAAGTAGGGTATAGTGGATAAAATTCAATTGACATTCACCAATTTATAACCAATATATTTATAATTATATTATCATTCACGGGGAAAAATCTCCAAATCTAGCAAAATGTTTTGGTATTCCTGGACTCTGAAAAAAGTTTAATATAAATAATGTACTATTTCTCTTTGATGATTAATGCAAATTAATATAAAACACATAATCTGAATGGTATTGAATGTTTTTGAAATATCTCCAATACAAAATTTGTGACAAAAATCTCAGCGACGTTACAAATATTTATAACTAGGACTTGGAAGTCCATGTGCTAAAAATCGCTTGAATATGAAAGCTTCAGAAAAATGTTCAAAATATGTAGTAAAAACAAAAATTTTATCCATTAATTTTTTTAATTTAAATTTCATCCTAATATTTTTCATTTCAAACTTGTATGCATAAATATTTATTTTTTTTGACTTCCAGTTAATTAAACATTTAAAATTTCATCATTTTTAAACGACTATTTTAATTATTTCATCATCTATTTATATTATAACACGTTGCTATAGTATTCCTAAATATACTATACTATCCTTGTTTTTGATAGTATTCTCATAAAATGCACGAATATGTCAAAATATATAATTATGTACGATATGAAAAAAAATTTTAATTTACTAATTCCTATCATCTGGACACTAATTTTCATGTTACCTAGCTTTAATACGACATTAATGCCTGAACTCCTGAGCCCTGTTATAAACCTAATGACTACATTCACAATTACATTTATTTTTTTGTATTATTCATTTTATAACTATTTTATTTCTTTTGTAAAAGAAACATTTGAAAATTATAAGCATGTACATAATATAATTGACAAAAAATATAAATTACTTATTTTCAATATTTATGTGATTAATGTGCTTATTTCATCTCAACGTATTAACTTCTCACAATGTTAAGTAAAAACGTTATCTCCCACAGACAGTTTCTATTCTTACAAAGAGTATTTAACAGTTAATATTTGTGCAATGCATTTTATTATCGACCATGTTTATTTAAGAATAGTTAAGTAAAATAAAATGCAGTAGTATACACTATATCACACACTATCGTGAACCCTAAAGCGAACAATAAATAAGTATATATTTTATATTTTTACTTCTGTTTCATAAGAAAAATGTTTGTTTTTTTTTGCTTTAAATGTTTAATTTGAAAAAATAGTCAAACCATATTAAATAAATATAGAATATTTTGCCAAGTAAATATAAAATAAAAATTCACAAATTAGTTAAAACCATTGAAATTGAACTATTTAAAGTAAGTTTACAAATGATACTACGATTTTTTACTTTTCGTGGTCAAAAATGTTTCCCAAAGGTCCGAATTGTACATGAGCGTATGAAGATAACAGACACAATTATTGTATGGGCAAAAGTGGCATATTTTTGGGGAAAGGAGGCAAATAAAGTAATTGCCCCCCCTCCTCCAACCATTTCTTCGAAGATCTATTTTTGAAAGTGCTGTTTAGATCATTTAATACAAATTTTAATCAGTCATGAGTAATGAAAGATTATAACCTCTTATTTTAACATCAGTGGAAAATAATACATAATACTATAAGTTTAGAAGAATTGACAAAGAAATTTGGCTTCTCAAAACAGAAGAATACATTTAGGATTGTTAATAATAAAATTTGTAATAATAACTAATAATAATTATTTACAACAAATTCTGATATGCCATGTCTGCATTTAATTATTAAATTATTTATACTCAGCTTTTTAGAAATAGACGGCATCTAATCCCCTCAAATTACATACATTTAAATCATATTCAATTTCAATCATTTTAATATATTTAAAAAAAAAAAAAAAGTGAATAGGAGGTACCAATATCTTCATTGAATACTACAGTAAATAACTCATTAAAAACATTTTTATCCAACTATATTCAAATAAATGTCACCAACAAAAAACGTTTTTATTTTTATATGGGATATGTGTTTTTGTTTTTACAAATAATATGGACCTATTAAATTTGATAAGCATAAAAAATTAATTTTACGAACATGTATATTATTATTATGTAATATTAACATGCAAGAAGATTTTTAACTGTGTTTATATTATTCATAAGTATTTGTTGATGTTGATTGTTAAATGTTGACCAAGTTTAATTTTTTTAATTTAATTTATGACTTTACAATAAATGAAGTACTGTAATCACATACGTTAATTGATTTCATTATAACTTTTACATATTAACCATTAACAGTACATTGTAAATGTTTTTTTTGTAGTGCCGTCTTTAACAAATATTTATGAAAACTATTGATATTATCAATATAAATGTTAAAATAATATATGTACTACCTGTTGGCTATGATAAAAAAAATTGTTTTATACATATATCGAAAACATTAAATTATGTCTTTACTATTTTTATAAAAACAATTCACTCTCTGAAATCAGTCATATAAAAAAAATGTACTGCTCAAAGGATGAATATACATAATATATATACAGATTTTTGGTACGACTAGGATGTCTAGACAGTTTGGAAACAAATATACAAATAATAGTATAAAACGTATCTTAACTATATTATACATAGCAAAATATAGTATCGATAATTTTTTTTTTTTTATATATATAATTCATATATATTTGAAATGGATGAAAAAAAAATAATGAAAATAAAAATTACAATTACAATTAAACTAGGCCAATGTTCCCATGGGGTCCCATATGGGTAGTACTTGAGGTTCTTGTTGGAACACAGCCAACACCTCTTCAGATAACAGACTTCTGTCTACGACCACTTCAAATACGTATTCCTTAAACCAGTCAGTGGTCATCATCAAGTAACCCTTTTCACCTCGTTCTTCACCCCAAGAGTTTTCAACACGCCACTTGTTTGCTTCGCCATTCTAAACAGATGTACAAATCATAGTTTAAAGTTTATTTTTATATGGAGGGCTGCAAGGAAAAACAAATAAGTAATTTTTTCAAAAAAAAAAACACTAGGTATGCCATCTCTTATTGATTTATTCGCAAATGAATAGATGCATGAAATTTTTTTTTATAATAAGAACATGGTCTGCGCTACAATAGTTTTAAAAATACTTATGATGGTAAAATTATAAATTCTGAAACTATAAATTGCGATACTGACATTTTGAAAAAAGTTTCTATGATCATATTTCCCTGCAGCTTTTCATTTAATTGATATCAATAATTTACTTACAATAATATTCACTCCAGTTAGTACCATTGCGTGGGTCATAGCAGATTCGCCATACAACATACGTTGTGCTTTAGTCATGGGAGTTGACACGTCAGTTCCAAATACCAGTGTGTAATCATGGCTAAAATATTAGAATATTACAACAAATTACACATAGATAAATGAAAATTAATTCCAAACGACTTACATTTTTAAATCTTCAAGTCCAAGTTTGTCAGAAAATCTTTTACTGACTTGACAACCATACCACACTGGTTCACCACGAGTTATAATAGAATCCTGAGCAGCCTTGATCAACACTTCAATGGGTTGATTATTGTATAGAACTTTGCGTCCACCGACCATGTTATTCAACATGTCTAAAGTGTACAATTTACCATAACGATTATTTGGCCTTGGATCCGAAATTAAACACACCTACATAATAATATTATGGTATTAGCAAAATTAGTATAAATTACCTACTATAAATTGAACAAGCCAAATACATACTTTTTCTGTCACATCAAACACTGGTTTAACATGTTTCTCATAAAAATCAATTGGGGATATCGGTCCCACACTTTGGAACAACTTGGATTTATCATAGTAATTCCATTCGAATGTAAGTGGTGGTATACCCAGACAAATACCTATAATGCGATAAATAGCTCCCATTTGTTCTTCAATTTTCTTTGTAATTTCATCATTGGAAGCATTTTCACTGACGAGTTTATGTAACACAATAGCGTATTCTCGAAGCTAAAATGGTGAAAATAATGATTTTAGTATAAAACATTTATATTTTATTTTAAATATAATAAATACTAAAATAATAATAATAATTAATAAATATATTATGTTGTTTATTGTGACAAATTACCTTGCTGTTCAAAATAACATTAAACGGATTACTTGTCTCACAACTATATGACTCTGGGAAGTTCTTTTTTGGCATCAACCCATACTTGGTGATAATGTTCACCAGCATATCCCATTGACCACCATCCTCAATAGGTTTCTATATTTAACAAAATTGATCAACATTTATATAAATAAGACTAAAGATGGGTCAAACTTGAAATTTAGGTGTCGAACCAAACTATGAAGTTTAAGATCGAACTAAACTTTTAATTTTTATGATTGTGACAAACTTGAACTTTGAACGGTTCAACACATCTCTAAATAAGACAATAAGTATACTAACAGCGAGTAAAGCAGCAGTGGTTCTGTCATCAATAGTTTCCCCGCGTTTAGCTGTCTGTACGATTGCGTTTAAGAAATAATTGCTCCTTTCAATCTAAAAATATAGCAAATGATTAACACAATTATAAATTCTTAAAAAGAATAGTTCTATATATTTTAAAAAAAAAATATTAAATATATCCTATTAGCTATAATTTTACTTTTATAATATACAAGATGCATGCCCGAGGGTTAACGACAAGACTTTCAGAATTAATTCATGTTGTCATGTGGAATTTAAAACCTATATCTGTTTTATCAAAATTAGATTTATATAAGTATTTTTGGTTTGTACCTAGCACAATTTTAAATTTATTACAAAATTAATTTCAATAAGAGATTTATAAAGTTTGAAAACTTATATTTTGGGTCATTATAATTATAAATAATAATAATAGCAGATACCTATTTAAGTATAATAACAATTTTCTACTTCATAATATTTAGTTTTGAAAATTAAAATCATTAAATGTTTATAATGTCCAATGAATCTTAATAATTAATATTAATTTAAAAATTAATTAAATAGGTAACTAAAACAGGCAATTTTACGATATATGGCGGTAAAAAAACAAAATATTTTTTAGTAATGTGTATTTTTAACTCCAAAATATTTAGGTATAGGTACTCTCAAATAATATATCATGAAAACAACTAAAAACAAATTTGTAGGTACAACACTATGTATTATACAGTTCAGACATCAAGGTTAGAGGCATTTTGTATCCCTGAAAAAAAAAAACCAGTCTTATTGACAGAGTACAATACAACCCACAAGTGAGACCAGGTGTGTAAAAGGGACGGCCATCTATTGTTAACATGGTCCTTGAATCAGGCCAAGGTCATACAAATATATATTTTCCCTCACGTAAAGAATATAATCCTAGTGAAAAATTCACACAAACCATACCATACCTTGTCCCAAAAAAATATATAAGCTTGGCTGAACTCGAATTCTTCCAGATTAAATTTTTTAATGAATGGCACTCTGATAACATTTAAGCATGCAAAAATCCAACACCGTCCTGAACTTCTTTGATTTGTTACTGGTTTACCTTCAGACTCAATCTAAATAAATTAAAAACAATAATACAAACAAATGAAAGATTAACTTTATTTGTTTTTCTTATCAATCAAACCTTGTGCGTGTAGTAGTGGTGGCATTCTTGAATCCGATTCCTTGAAGTGCTCACCTCAGTTGGGCTAATCCGCGAGCAAGCGTTTTGAGCCAATACATTTCTGTCATTACTATAGAATACATCGTTGAACCTTAATGTATCATTAAGATCGATAGTCGCTAAAATATCAAAAACTATGTTTAAGTAAGTGTATAAACAACAATAAAATTTGAAAAAAAAAAAAAATCAACAGGTACAATATAATATTTAACATAATAATTATTATCAATTGTTGCCAGTTTTATTAGCTGTACCTAATCATAAATCTATTACAGCAGACTGAGACGCAGGATTATTAATTATTCACCGAATGCATTTAATTCTTTTTTTTTTAATATGATCTTATGATAACAACATAGGTAATTGTATCTGCATAACTACTTTCTATAAAAATCAATATGCTAACATCGAAAACAAATTATAAAAAATTCCAAAACACAATTCATTGAGAAGACAATATAGGTATATAGTGTTCAACCTTGAACCCTTGAAGTATAACAAAACCGAATTTATGCGCAGCTAATCCAACAATTTATCAAAAGGATTGTATTTTTTTTTTTAAGTATCAACAAAGACGGGTCCACATTGTCATCTAGTGTCGTTTCATATTGGTTCACTGTATTCCATTGGACACAGTAACGGTAAATTAGTTTTATTATTAAAAGTGTTCATCTATTGATCAATCACATACCATCAGAGGCAACTTATATATTTTGCTTATATGCTATAAAATAGAAAAGAAATATTGAAATATTGTTGGTATTTTATGTAATTTATCATTTAAATACTATATTTTTATAAGATGACAAATAAGATGTTTACTTAATTACAATTTCAATTTTTTCAAGATTTTGAAACTTAAGGGAAAATAATATTATTTAAATTAAAATAAGGTTTTTTTACAGTGTATTTATTTGTTTTATCGCATTTTGTTTATCCGTATTTTACTGCATTTTTCAGATTACATTGTACTTCATATGACAGAACACAATGTAATGTATCATGTATCCAATATCCATATTATTTATATCAAAATATGTAAAATAGATTATGTATATGACATGAATAAATCCAATAGATTTTCTAAATTTTTAAATTTAAAAATCTAAATTTTAACTACAAAACATAATTTTTATTGTTAAAGAAATCTAAAAAACCATAAAAAAAACTGTTAAATAACATTCATAGGTACATGTTAAAATTATATAGGTAGGTATGAATTGTTTGTATTATTAAAATGAATAACATTTAGATAGGTACCTTATATGTTTAAAAAGAACTATAAGTAATATTGTTTTTATAATTGTCAATGGCAATTGATTGTATTTATAAACTTGGCACTAATAGTAAATAATTGTTGAGTATAAGGTTATTTTAATTGTACAATATTATAATCAGTATTAAGTAATTGTAATTTCTTGTTTAGATTTAACTTGAAAGAAAATGATAGGTAGGTACTATAAAAAAAATAAGATTTTAATTGAATCGAGTAACACAATCCGCACAGAAAATGTAAGGCATAATAGGTATAGGCAGTGCCAGATCTAGAAAATTTGTCGCCCGGAGCAAAAAAAAAAAAAGGTCATTCATTAATTCCTATCCAAAAATGAAGTGATCAATGGGACCCCACTTCCAAAAGCGGGACGAAAAGTTTAAATATTTTTACATTTGGCGCCCCATCATAATTGCGGCCGGGGCAAGTGCCCAGGTTCGCCCCCCCCTAGATCCTGTACTGGGTATGGGTATATTGATAAATAATAAACAATGTAAATAATTGATATAAACAGTGATATAATTGTTGATAAAATTGGGTAACTTGTAGAATTAAGTATTTAAATAAAATATAAAAACCCAATTTTTACAAAATAATTTGTTTTATTACAACAAATATGTATTTTGGAAACGACTTGTTTATTAATCGTTGTTTAATATTGTAGATGGAAACATCATTTCTGAAAAGTAGAAATATTGTCTTATATTTTTTATATTTTATTTGTGATAGGTATAATTATTATTTACTATGATAGGTATATGTTTATTGTTCATTATTTAGTAGGCAATAATCTATAATGTAGGTATGGATAGGTACCCATAATATCATCACAGAATCTTATTCTGTAAAGCCGCGTCCAGACCAAAGAAACATTGTCTCCGTTTTTTTGCCACAAAATGTTTTCAAAAAAGTTGCCGATAACATTTAAAAACACGTGCGTCCAAAGAAACATATTTAATAAATAAATTCGACAAAATGTGGAACGAAAATGATGCCAGATTGTTGCAGCTGCATATCTCCATTACTTCATCAGTTTCTGGCACCAGACTTTCTCTTTTTGGACTCTCGATAAAATTGACTAATTAAATTTTTCATTTTTCCCCCTTCAAACTTGTCAATAGATAGTATTTTGGCAATCTCGCACCACTTTAAATTTAATAATAGTCTGGTTGAGTTTGGTCCCACAACATTTTGTTCTCAAAACTTAAATTAATTAAATGATATACTGTTGCTTTGAGCCACTCCATTACATGGTTAAAATAAATAAAAATAAGACTAAGAATTAATAAAATAGACTTTGTTTATAAACATGTCGATTTTTTCCCACAACGAATGGAAATAAAAATTTGTTTGCAACAATGTCGCCAACACAATTGTTGATTGAATTTCCGAAACATTTCTTATTTTTGTCACTGACATTATCAGAAACACAAGTTTACAACAAAGTTATATTGGTGTGGACTAGGGCTAGGAGATTATTTCGATAAATCGATTTTTCGAGTCTATATCGATTAATTGAGTAATTGAGTCCACACTGTGGAAACGGCTTTATATCACATTCTGTATTCATAACTATTGTACATACTATTTTAAAATATAAATAGTTATTGTGTATATTTTCTGTGTTTTATAATTTGTTGTACCTACCTAATGTGAAAAATCAAAACTAATAACACACATAACTTTTTTTTTATTTATGATTTTTAGATTATACTTGTAAATCTGCAATGTAGCTATTAAACTCACTATTAAATTAGAGTAATAAAACAATATACAAAAGTTTTATTTTAAATTTATTTTTGTCCATTTAGGTACCTATACCTAGTTGTATTTCCAATTTGAATAAATTTAATATTCCTCTTTAATAAATTTAAAAAAAATGTATGCAGATTTTTTCATAACATAAATAATATTGAGCAGATTTTGTCTGCCTCATATTTTTTAGCCGGATTTAGTCCTTTTACCATTTTAATTTAATTGTCTTTCAAATTAGATTAATTTTACTATCTATAGTAGTAAGATCAAATTTACATTTAAAACATACCTACCTAAATGCATTTATAATTAAGTAATAAAAAATATAATATTTACAGGAAAATTGTGCGTCTATGTCTTTATTAATTATTTCTAATCAAAATAGGTAGGTACATTCATTCATTATATTTTATTGAATACACTGAACTAGGTATATATATTATAATAATCGATTATTAAATAGGTATACCTATCTACCTATTTATTAGTTTAAATTATTTAGAAATTATATAAAATACATTTAGATTCCCAATTAAAAATTATATTTAATAATAATTTAAAAATAAAACTTTTCCTAAGGACTTTACTCTAAGATCAATTGATAAAACATGCTAATAACTAATACCTACCTAAGCAATAATAAGTAATATAAATGAATTAACAGTTTAAAATATTTTAAATCTATTTTAATAGGTAGTTGTCAAAGCCACACCATCCGCTTATATTAACATGATTTAAAGGCATCTGTTTGTATTTGGTATATGTCACAAAAATGTACGGACAATATATATATATTCAAGATATTTGTAAATGTTTATTTATGCATGACTAATCAATATTGTTTATATATAGGTAAAAAAAAAAAAAAAAAAAAATAGAGCAATAGATAACAGGTTGTATATATCTGGTTGTATACCTAAACATACTCGTATTATCAAATAAATAATATAAATGATGAGTGAACATATTTTACTCAACATAATGCAGCGAACAATGCGAACAAAAGCATCTGATGCTTTCCTATACGTTTCTATAGTTTTAATAATTTCAAAAATTAAATATTGATTAGTAGTAGGTCGTAGTAGGTATAGTACAGGTACAAGTAGTATGTAGTATAGTATAGGTACCTATTACCAATAGATATAAAAAAATACATAGAAACTATTTTTGAATTCTGTTGGCATCTAGGTTAAAATATTAATGTGACAATTTTGTTGAGTAATAGCCACATAGTGTACCACCCACCTAGGTACCTATTTGCGACAAAGACTGACTTAGATACTCATTATAATGGTATATAATATATAGGACAAAAACAGAACATTTGGAGTAGACGGATATTTTTCAAGAATAAGGTCGTGATGTTTGGGACATGCTTACAGAATTTAAAGAATAATTATGAAAAAATATCGTCTTTGTATATTATTAGGTGGGTAGGCGATATTCGGCCACAGCGATCCGAACAACCGAAACTATGTACTCGACGCGTCGGAGTTCATCGCTAAATGGAAAATACAACCGACGTATTGTTAGTAGGCGGTAGTAAATTTACGTCTGATAAACGTGGATAAGCACAAGTTTCGAACGGCATAATTTCAATTGTCGGTATCGCGTGGTATTATGAAGACGAATATCTACTAGAAATCAAACGCGAAAAACACGAAAATCCCAACGTGACAGGGACGAGTAACGTAAAAGCGCCGCGGGGGTGGCGGCGGTGCACCGGAACGGTATTCCGACACGCGGCCGCCAGTCCCTTTGCCGAAAATCTCGGCGAGCGGTAAAATAACGTTAACGGACGGGGCGTCCGGGCGACGGTGGTAGCCGTCGCCGCGAGACGGTTAACAAATACTTACCGGAGAACGACTTGGCCATTTTTGCAAGCGGGTACAAAACGTCGTTGGTTTGGAACGAAAAAAAAAAAATTGGTACTCGACGAAAAAACTAGCGGCCGTACGATAAACGCGATCGGACGTCGGACGCACGCGGCAACCGTATTGACTACTGAGCTGCTGCTATTCGACCACCACTGTAGTTGTTGGCCTAACGGTAAAAGGTCAGACGAGAAAACGGCAAACGCACGTACAGGACTATTGCCGGTACAACTACGCAGTACGCACGAGACGACACTGTATCGTGAAATATTCGTAAATGGTGGAACGCGGACGCGGCCGGCTAGTCGTCGTCAACGTGATCTCCGCGCGCCGGCGCGGTGGGGTAACAGATTGTTGGCGGGCGGGGGGGGAGGCGTGGCGTTTACCGTTGCCACGACCTCGTGGAGTCAAAAACGACGTGTCCGTTTTTATTTATTTTTTTTTTTTTTCTCTCGTTTCTATTTTTCTCTCTTCTCTTCCCACCGGGTCGTAATATTTACCCGCCATTTTTCGAAGTTCCAAAGGACCACGCACCGGCTGTGTACCTGTACCGGAGGGTGGCTAAACATTAAAAAAACATACTATAAATTATAAAATAAATAAACTGTCTACTTTAAACTTAACCTACATCATAATATTATTATCAGACCTATGGTGATACCATATTTTTATTAGTGCCGCCCAATAATTTATTATCGATCATGTGGTCACTATGGACTGACAATATTTTATGCCTGTATATACAATAATCACGTAATATACATTATACATAATATACGGTATGGCCTCTCTATATAATATGCTTATTCTATGACCCTTATATTCGTATATTTCGTGCAGTTTTTACACCCGCGTCTGCAATGCAGCTCGCGCCGCCGGGAAACGCGAATTTTTATTCGCAAAAAATTCACGTCATTCCAATGATCAGTTATATAATACGAGTATATATATTATACGTATTACTGCACATTATATAATGTGTATTCATATATTATAATGTTAGTATTTAGTATTTAGTAATTATGATATAATGATTTTAGTGAGGGGAGGGAAACAGTTTCAAAAATTGTTAAAAATCCGCAAAAAAAAGGACAAACCTATATAATATAGTATAAATACATAGGTAATATAAAAACCTCTCATGACTTTTTTTGGAGGGTAGGGGGAATTTCCCCCAACCCGTAGATCCGCCCCAAAATAAGCACCTAGGTATATACTTATGAAATTCAGCCTTGTGAATATAGATAATTAAAAATTTATCAAGATAAATATAAAAGACATTAATTTGTATCTAAATAGGTAATGAAAAAAAGATGATTTTTAAATTTCAAAACGTTTTTTTTCCTAATATTTTCAAGATTTTTATTTTTTCATTAAAAATTATTTTCTACTTTACGCCATGATAAAAGGTTTTTTCAAATGTTCGTTTTTTTATTCTTAAAACGATGGTAGGTACGCGTACGATTATATTTTTCCGATCATCCTAGTTTCAAAGTAAATCGATTCTCGACATTTGTTGTATTATCTAAAACGACATATTTTCATTACACATATAATACAATGTAATCAATGATATTACGTATCAAAATATTGTCGTTTTTCACAATCGCGCTATTTTATTTGCCGGTTTTAGGTATACGCAAAAAAACAAATGGAAAAATACATCGCGATAATGCAATAATTATAATTATGCGATAATACAATTATTAATACTTAGTATTTTAATATAGCAGTTACTTGGTACGGCCAAAAATAATTACACTCAAATTCCTGTTATTTCACAGAAAATCGAAGGAAATTTTCTAATTGAACTGTCCGAGTGAGCGAATGACGACCATACCCCATTATAGGTTTAGGCGAAATGAAAATAATTGCACAAATTCGTATATTGTATACGAATAAAAATGTGGAATCACAATAAAAATTATAATATATTAAAAACAACTATTTTGATATGGAAATTCAGCGTAAAATATATTATTTTAAGTAATACAATAAAACTTAAAACCGCTATATATATGACTTCTAAACAGAGTTCGACCGATATAAATTCTGATTACACGATCGTTTTCAGTGACTTGAAATACATTATTAAAAAAATAAAAGAAATACATCATTATCAATTCTTTATTTCTACGGGGCCCTTTGTTCCTACGCACATTCCGCCTCCCATATGATTCGCAACGTAAATAATATAAACATTAATATTCTTCGGTCTCGTACTTATTAAATTGAATTTCTTGTAATGTAGGCACATATGTTTAAAAAATTGCCCGTCTATAGTGCGTTTATAAGCTAATAACAATAATATAGAAATAACGAGAATTTGAGTGAGGCGTGGAGTATTTATTTGTTCCGAAATATTATACCTAATATGTGTGAATACAAAATGTATAATAATAATAATAATAATAATAGACTTGAAGTTTTAAAAAAGAAAAAAACACATTTTAACGGTAAGAGGCCCAGGCAGGGTTATGGCTGTCCGTCTGCCGAACACTGTCGCGATTGTGTCATAATATTATATTGTATATTATATTGTGGGTATTATAATATTTATAATATATATTGTTAACGTCGAAGAAACGAAACGAGTAATAGACTAACCTATCTATAGAAAATACGAACATATAATATTCAATGGACAAGCCAAGACACTGCTGCAAGTAGGTACAAGCGATACGATTAATTATTTTTATCGGCCATTGGCTGTACGGGTTACTTATAAAATTTTTAAACGAATATAATATGAAAATTTCCGTATATTTTATAACGCGTGCGGTGTTCAAGCCTCCGTGTGTTATAATATTCGGAGATCATGCTCAGTGGCGAAAACCAGTTATTATGAAGATACCCACCCACGTTTAATAATAATCATTGTACGCAGGTATATACCTAATTATAATATATTCAAATATCGTCGTAATTCGTTGGCTGAAATTTTAGAAATTTACAAGGTACGAATCAAAATTTCTCGGGTAGAGGGGTGGCAGTGTGATAATGTGCTGGATAGGTATAACGTTCCCAGAGAAAAATAGCTTTCATCATCTGTGCGTATACGCATATCCGATGTCGTATAGGTAACCCGTTTGTCTGTATTAATTTTTAGAATCCATATTAGGGCTAACAATATATCCATAGGTAATACCATTGATTTTATAATAAAATCAAATAAAAATATAAATAAATCAATGATTATACTATAGATTACTTATTCGAATTCCCTATTACCTATACAATATACATATTATATTCATAATGTCAACAATTGTCAATTATAATAATAAAATTATAATAAGAGCACTGATCTGTATCTTATCTATGATCAACGGTATCTACCTGTATAATTGCCTATCCCTCTCTAATTTGTGGGTAGGTACCTAATATTATAATATCTATAATAAAATAATGATAGTTGGTTAATAATAATCACCAAATTTCTAAAAAAAAAAATCAATATTTAAGAAAACAAATAAAGTTATATATTATATGTAATTGTTAAAGCTTATCGGTGTTTGGACAGAAAAATAGGTAAGTATATAAGTGTAGTATGATATCAGTGGCGTTCAGAGACATTAAGAATCCTGCGGGACAAAATCATTCAAGCGCTCCCCCGCAATCCATATTTGTATACATTATGTAATATAAATTTAGAAATCTAAGACCTGTCTATTTAGAAATAGGTAATCAGGAACTTTTGGGTACTTGGGGCAGTTTTGACCCAAAAACATCCTTCTCTGATCAATCTCAGGTATAGTGTAGTACCTATTATTACATATTTTAGATTTGAGAGCAATAAGAAAAATAATTGCATTCGAAAAACAATTCTAAACGAAGTTCGGTGTATCATACAATTCATTATAATATTAAAACTACAAGGCTCGGGATTTATATGCTAAATATGATGTATATTTTTATGTAGTTATCCAGAAATAAACGACTTTTAAATGCATTTCCACGAAAATATGCATATAGGTAACTAAATTTATCCTAGGAATCTATACCTAAATACTTATTATGAAACGTCGAAATTTTCAACCAAAATTATTTTGACTTTTGAGTCAAGTAGGTACACAGAAATACGCATTACCTAATTATATATAAATCCGGGTCCTAAACTTGAATGTATCGTTAAACGAAATGGACTACAGATTGCATTACATTTTTACTCGATATACGACAATTAATTATTGATTGAATTATTATCCCTTTTATTCCTATATTTGCGCCTTTGTGTAAGATACAATAATATTGAAAAAATTATCGTCCCAAAACTAATAGAAAATTTTAATTTGGTCATACTGTTCCATACGTATTTTTTGTCTCTCACGTCATGAAGGGTCGGTCGACCTCCATATTTACCAAACGGCAAACACGGTAATACTCGCCAAGTGTACACGTGCAGGAATGCATTCACTAGTCCGCAATAATTTCATGAAGTCACGCCCACTTCGTGTAACCATGGTTGTGATTCTGCTCAAAATCTCATGATAAACCATGGTTGTATTTAAATATCATTGGTAACCTGCAGATTTATACCAATGTTATCTACAATTTTTATGGTTACCGTTATCATACACGGATTGTTAACACTGATAAAATAATAAATCAAAACATTAATCAATCTGTATTATGTTGTATCTATCTGAATTTTTTGAAAATCGAAGTACCTGCATACCTACCTCTACGCTTTTTTTTTGTTGGTCTATCTAATTTTCTCAATCCTTTTCTTCTTTATAATATTAAAATTGTGACCGAAGAAAGACGAATCCTTGTCGGATTAGCTGCTAGTGCGAGTTTCAAATTTTTAATCGATTCTCATTATGATAGTTCTGACGATGATATAGAAACTAATGATTCACATAGGATATTAAATTATTTTGAACTTACTATACCGTCTATACCAATAAAGAATTTCAAAGTCATTTTAGGTATGGAAGGTAGGCTTAATAGTAGACATTTTTTTTTTTTTTATATAGGTAAGTATGATATATATTAATAGGTGTACAATATGGTTGTTAAATTACATTTTATTTCCTGTCTTCTAAATCTGAAAAAAAAAATACTATTATAATTATAACTCGGAGTTTGTTTATCCAACACAGGGGTGGTGATACGAATTGCAGGGCCCCAATTTTTTTAAACTTTGTTTTGTTAGGCAAGTAGAAATACCTTAAATAATATCGTGGTATGCGTAAAAAGGAATAAATAAAAATATTGGTATTTTTTTTCAATAAAATATGTGTTTAAAATTGAATATTCATTTTCCAAAAAATATATTTGAACTTATCCCTTTTTTTCCCAAACATCATATAATTACTAAGAACTGAGAAGTAAAAACGTGCTACTAAATATTTAAGTATAATAAAAAAATGCATTAGGTAGGATCTTAAATTTTTTTAAAAAATAGGTAACAATCAAAACATTATTGATTATCAACTTTAGTTTTAAATAAATAAAATAATTTATGTATATCAAAAATTCTTTTTTCTTGCCTTTAATTTTTAATTTAATATTTATTACCGATTTCAGAAAAAACTTATCACAAATATCTAAATAATAAATATGCAAAATACTTAAGAAAAAGTATTTCAAAACTGTCCATTTCGATTGAATAATATGTCGAGTGGATTTACACTATCCCATTTTAATGCATGTACAATTATATAGATTTATTAATTTATAATATTATAATAGATTTATTATAGAACCAATGGATAATATATGAATGGGCGAGTGGAAAATCGAATACGTTCGTATGTGATCGCTGATCGGATACGTTCGCATAACGCATGTTGATTTTTTAATAGTATACCTACTAGTGTCGGTGTGAAATCGAATAGGTACTAAACGACGGCAATTTAAATCTAGATTTCCATCTTAGATTCAAATCGCATAGTATGATACCACTTTTATACATAATCAATATAATTTATTAATGAGTTATGAAGGAATACGTTTTTTTTTTTTTTGTAACTAAATAGTAAATTATAATTTTTCATGTTAAGAAGACCGCCACACACCTATACATTTGTTATTTCTGTTATATCAGTTATATGAATTTAAAAACATGAATTATTTAAATACCTACTTATAAATTGTTCAAAAATAAAAATATGAAAAAAAAAAACTCTATGGTCGGACACAGTAATTATATTAAATAGTGTTTTACTCAGTATTGTTACCAGGGGCGTCATTTGGGTGGGGAAGTAGGGTGTGCAATGGCACTACTATTAATTTAAAAGTGGCCTGCCAATGCTCCAATATCCAACCCATAGAATATATAATTGCGCCGACCAAATTTTCGTAATAGTTAGAAAAAGCAGTCGAAGACCTTTATTTTTTTTTTTTAATTATTTACGTTTAATATAGCATTAAAATGTGAAGAAAAATGGCCCGGTAAAATGTTAAAATTGGCCTGCCTTAAAGTCCGCACACCCGAAAAAAAAACTGAAATAACGCCCCTGATTGTTACTTCTTTCGATATCAAGTAAAAATTTAATAACAATTTCGGAGAAACCGTGACACTATGTATATCTAATTTTAAATTATATTGTTAAAATATTAGACAAGAAAATTGTTGATACATTATGGAGTACCTAGGTTTAGATATAAAAATGAATATGGTAATTCTCACGCATTATTTGCGATATAAAATAATAATTTTAACTGTTAAGTTATACCTAAATATTGTTATTTATTAGATTTCAATAATGTAGTAAATTACTCATATGGACCAATTTTAATTTTTAAATTATTACAAATAATAACACAGAATATTTTAAGTTAACATTTTTTTCTAAGCAGGAGACCGTTTTCGTGGTGCCCTAAGCAACTGCTTTGGTTGCATTGCCCTTCCACCGGCCCCGAATTCCGATATTGTGATGCTAAAAATTGTAGACGTTAAAATAAAATGAAAATGTAAATTTGTGGTTTGTTATATATCTTGACTAAATATAAAAATTTTAAAAAAAAAGTACATTTTAAAATGTATCCTTTTTTATCGTAAAAAAAACCGTCCCTTGAGGGGATTGATCAATGTGTAAACTAAGTTACAATGTTTTTCATAGCTCATAGGCCATCTCCGTGAATACAAGTTTTATTTTTGACCTAATTAGTCTATTATTCCTATTTCTATTCGAAGAAAAACTGAATATTAGAAATGATTTCATTACAAGGTAAACGTATTAGGAATGTGTCTTTCAAGTGCGTATTTGAGGTGGACGATTATTATTGTCATTACTCGTATTTAACTTTAACTGTAAAACATTTTTGATTATGTATAGAAGAAAATATAATATGTATTCTATACATATAAAAACATCTGTGCTGCAATCCCCCTCCATATACACAAATCAAATACACCATTGGTGTCTATGAATTTTGAAACTGAATACACTGAAAATAAATACATTTTTAAAGGTGAAAATATGAAGTATATTGCAGTAGGTACCTATACCTAATACAGTAGATACATAATAATGTACTATATAATATTATTATATCGTGGTTCATATCAAAGGGGCAAAACATATTGTAGTAATATGCATTGGGTCTAACCATAAAATATAAATAATTAAATCATAAAAAATAATAAAATACACGTATTAACTGGTGATATATTCAAAAGAAGAGTACTGTCCTACGAAAAAAAGTACGCTGGTCTCACGCCATAGTTATATTATATATTCCACTTCCATCAAAATTTGATAAAAACACCGTGATAATAAATTATACGTGACAACAAACATTCAAAAGTTTTATACCACTACTGAATACCACAACCATACGAAAACCAAACTACGTCTAGTCGTATAGTGAAGCGTTTCATGAAATATTCAATTTACGCATTATGAAGTCTCTGGGAGTTCGAACGACAATTAGTGAACGCACTCCAGATGACCGCCGTTGTTTAATGACCACAACCATGGTGGTGACGTAGTATATGGATATAACCATGTTTACAAAATATAATTTTATTTGTCGAGTATTATTTTGTTCATTGTCCCCAAATGTCAGCGAGTCCGATTTTAAGGGGTTAGATATAGGCAATTTTCAGGCATTTAAAAAAAATTAAAATCTATGAATTATTCAAAAATGTTTAATAATTGACAATAGTTAATACATTAGTAAATAATTATTAATACATAATACATAAAATAGTTTACGAGTGATCCGATGTCAGTATTATTTTTCATTATTGTTAGATTGAGAATATTACTTTTGCATTTTTCATTCTTATCGATCTAGAAATATCGTTGAAAGATGAAAAAATAAAATAAGATGGAGGGGGATGACGTCTCCCTTATTTGCTTAGCTTAAGTTTGGTGTTCCCTTTAGTTTAAATTTCGGGGGGATAATTTTAAACATTTTTTTAATCAAAAATGACGTGTAAATACAATAAAAGTAAAAAAATATATATATTTGGTGTACTGGTAACCCAAAAATGGTAATGAATGATGAACCCCGGTTTTGTATTATGACCGTACTGATGAAAATAGGTCTAAATAGGTTCTAAAAATACTGAATTATTTATTTTTATTATTCATATAATCTTATTAGTTTCATAATATTAAGTATATTTTAAAATGATACATTATATTTTATCTACCTATATATACTATATACCAAAAATTAGGTGTTAATGTATATTTATTAAGATGATGCCATATACCTGCAGATTTTTAAAGGGTTTTGTATAGGCAATTTTTATGAAGTTTAAAAAGAAATTAAAATCCATCAATTTAAAAATATTTGAATATATTTTTAGAGTACTTTAAAAATAGTCTTATATCAATATCATTTTTAAATTGTCGTGTAATCACGATATTTGTTAAAAAGTACGGTACGCATTTTTCATTTTTATCAACTTGAAAATATTCTAGAAATAATAAAATAAAAAATAAATTATAAAGAACGAAATTGTCGAGCCGATTTTCGATTTATACATTTTTACACGTTTCATGAGTTGTTAGAAAAAAAAAATTAATTATCGATATTTTAACAACTCATAAAACATGTAAAAATGCATGTATCAAAAACCGGCTCCATTAGGTAGTCTCTAGATATTGTCGTTATAGCTATAATTTGTTTTTTTGTTCCGTATTTTTAACACGTTTGTAAGTTATATATTATGGATGCCAGAGTATAATACCATTAGATCTAAATGTTTATTTAAAAGTTGAGATAGAATTTGTCGTTTTGTACATAATATTAAAAATGAAATAAAAACAATTTAAAAAAATGGTATTTAGTTATAAATTGTTTGCAAGATCTATATTAAAAAAAAAAACTATTTCGGTAAAAACCAAAAATGTATTTATGAAGGTATTTATGTATAATAATTACGTATTATTTTTAATAATAGTTTGATTTTTTTACTGTTCTTATTTTAAGAGATTCTTAGTGTCCAAAAAATTTCAAAGCAAAATTGAATAAGGTTTAACGGATCAAAGGACGCTTTTTTGCATTAGCTTTAGACCACTCCCTAATTATTTTTCACTTTAACCACTGCATATATGTATATGTAAACATACGATGGTAAAATTAAATTTGTAATTTCAAAAGAAATAAGAATTCCCCCACAAATCAAAATTATTTTGTATTTCAAAGTATACATACCTTTTGTTTTAAACCTAATAGTTGAACAGCTACTTCGAATGGGTCTTTTTGAGACCTCCAATGCTCCAACATGTTTTAATTTTACTCTTCTGCCATCATCCATAAACAATACTTTTATTTTTTTGCGATTTTCATTTTTCGTTTTGAGAATCGCACATATTTGAAATGAAAATAAAAAACACGAACACACGGTCAGTATAACGATAAAATAAATAGTAAATTAATAATGGCCAATTGGACCGTATTACCATTGATTATATATAGTATACTATATATAATCAATGGTATTACGTACGATTCAAGACACGTTTTGTTATCGGATATCATATTGTTTATATTATATTTATAGATTGTGCTATCGCAGTATCGCCATTGCCGTATACACTCTCGTATAAACTCTCACGAGCTCTCTTAATTTATATTTTAGTTTTATACTGTACCTACTTTACTGTATTTTGCATCGTAAATTTATATATTATTATGCATAATAATATTTATTTAAAAATCATCTATCCTAATCTAGCACCAGCTTTGGCACAGTAAATGACTTTTCTAATTTAAAATTCACAGTATTTCTAACAATGAAAAATTTGCCGACTAAACGACTAAATTACTAAATTGGTGGTAGGTACAAATTATTATGGTACAATTAATGGTAATATTTTTTTCTCGAAATTCTAATCTTGGGGTACTTGAGTAATGCACCTCAATATTATGTATAAATAATGCATCCTGTAAACTGTCAATTATTAACTTAGGGTAATTACGTAAATACGTATAATATATATATATGCCTATTATTATATGTGTACCTATATCTTTTTCTAAAAAGAAAACATCGTAAACTATTATTATACAATTTATTTATTACATTTGTAATGTTTTATATGATTAGGTATATTCAATATTCCTGTATCATTTATTAGAACAACGGTGCGGCACTTTATGTATGGTGTATCGATGATAATATTTATTTAACAATTATTATTTATTTGACATCAAAATAACATTATTTAAAAACTATTACTTTTAAAATTACTATTTGTGATTATTATTTTCCCAAAATCAATTAATTAATCATTAATTATTAACAAATAGAAAAAAATAATCATTATTAATAAGTACCTATATTTAGTTTATGATAATGCTGTCTTAGTGACTTATTAGATTTAATACTAAAAATAAATACAAGATATTTTTGTGTCAATATCCTTATTCTATGGTCAATACTCTCTTTAACTCAACCAAACAAACTTGTTATTTAAATATTTAAGTGGCCCGATGCCGGACTACCTACTCATTAAGGAACACAATATAAGCAATTTAAATTGCATATTGTATGAACGATTGATTATGATTATAATTATAGATTGTCAACAATCATTTATGATATTGTTAGATATTTAAAGACATAATATTATGCTCTGTGCCATAGAGTATCTGCAATATAGACATTGTAATTTTATATCACGTTCATATATTTTGTGAACGACACGCACTTGTTTCTATCAAACAGAATGTGAACGCAAACGACCATATTTTTAAAGAATTTGAACGATTTTCAGGCCGTTCAAATTAAATTAAAATTTCGCCATAAACCTCGTTAGATTTAAATATAGTAGGTACTTAAAAGTACAATTTCTTTGGATTCGCTATAAAATGAAAACTATAGTTTCTATAAATTGGTAATTTTTTACCATATATATCTATAGGTAAGAAAAATGTACATTTTGTTAATAATTGATTAATTAAAATGAAGGCGTTCATTTTTTTTAAAGAACGTGTTCTTTTTAAATACATTTGAACGTGAACGTGAACGTACATTTTTAAATGAACGTTCCAAACACTGCTTATATATGATTCGATATGTTGCGGACTATCTGATTTTTTAGAAACTTTACGAATCTAAAAAAAAAATTACACAAATTAGGTAATTGCTTTTATTACATTTTTTCTCCTTATAAAGGCATCCAATAATGTTTTTTTTTTTAAATGCAATAAATTTTTTTATTTTTAATTAAATTTAAAAAAATCACATATTGCTGTGTTTAGGAGATCCTGAAGTTGACGTATGGAAAACGATATTGGGCATATGCCTCCCCCCAACTAGCCCTACAGTCAATTGATCTGTCCATATAATTTGCGATGACGCGCTCACAATATTTCGCCGTCCAGTTCTTTCATCACTCTCCTGATTTCTTGTTTGATTTGGGTGAGATGAAGGGGTTTATTTTCATAAACTTTCGACTTCACTTATCCCCATAAAAAAAGAGTCGCATGGGGTTAAGTTAGGTCGCAAGACAGTGGCGGCCAGCGATGGTCCTCACGCAACGAGATGAGTCTGTCCATCTATCTATAGCTATGGGAATGGTCAAATTCTCCCAATATTGGGACAATTGTATATTGGAACAAAAATTTAATGATAAGAATTCATTTGGGAGAATAGCTATCTGGAAACAAAAATATTTGGAGAATTTGTTGTATAAACAAAATTAAATCGATGTCCCAATTATTCAAATATTTGTTTATCAATGCCAGTAAATATCATTTGTTTTGTAATTGTTCTAAATAATCCTGAATTTCTTTATTTTTTGAGAATGAGGAATGTATTATATAACAATATGTTTGGGATATACCCCTACAGTTTGAATATTGAAGCCAAATTACGAATACGATGCTTTCTACATCAGCAATCAATCGTAAGAGTCTATAATGGAAGCGGTATATATAAATCAGCAAAACAAGTAAATTATTTTTAGAAATTAATTATTATCTTGCTCAAAAAGCTATTTTATAACTATTTTATTTATGAATATGAATATAAAATATTCATTTAATTTTAAGAATGCAAATATATTGACAAATATTATTTTAGATAGAAAATATAGGTATTTTTCAAATATTTAACATAAATGAATTAAGATAATGCAAATTATATAACGCCTATAATAATAATACCTAATACTTGTTCCTTTTTAATTTTTGAGTTTTATGACAAACTTTTATGTAGGTATATAATATATTTTATAAGAGTAAATTGACAGTCCTCTTATTTCCCAAACCCTAATATGCTTAGGTTTGCACCTTCGCATATTATTGGAGTCTAAGATGGGTTTTTTATAGCTATGACAAGCATAGTTACCAAATTATTGGACAAGTTTAATTATGACCGACTTGCACCAGAGACTAGACGTCACGAGTAAGAAAAATTTCATTGTCTACCTCATTTGCTACCAGGGAGTCGAATTGGGGACCTCAAACGTCGAAATACTTATCTGGATCAATTAACCGCCCCCCCCCCATATTTTATGAGAGTAAAATTAAAACGAAAGTAAATTGTTGTTATATTATAAGTAATATCATTGATTATATATTACTATAGATTGGCCACTAGCATACAAAATTGTAAGCGCCAGTTGTTCACCCGATAGAGTGCGTTAACAATATGGAGGAGTATAATAATATTTCTTATTATTATATTTCGACGGTCGATCGTTGTATTTGGATTTTGGACTACGAAACGATAATAAACCGGTTATAAACAAATAAACAATACCTATTATTATTTATTTTATTACACTTTAATTACACGATGCGATGCCGCGGTCGCGTCGAAACGGACTCGTTTTACAAGTAGCAGTACACAGATTTACCTATCTTAAAATACTTACGTATTTTTTTTTTCATTGGACAGTTTTAATTAATCTAAAAACATTTAAATGTATAGGTAATTATTTTTAACATCCTATAGGTTGGCATTAAACAATACATATTTAACTTTAAAAAAAAACAAAAATGCTAATATATATTTTTTAGGCTCAGTTAAGATTTTACTTGGGTTTACAATATACATATAATTATTAGGGTGCCACTTATTTTTAAAATATCGGAATTCCTCTGAGGTCCGGCATTTTTAAAATTGTATTTAGTCTAAAACAACCCTATTAAGTTTCCGTTCAATCAAATAAAGCTAACATGTGTCGACTTGAGTCCAAAGTATGAACTTTTACAAAAAAAAAATTAAAATAATACGTTTTTTGGTAATTATTGCTTAATCTGTTGGATATATGAAAAATAGTTTTTAATAAAAAATATTTTTCATATTAAGGTCTATAAAAAAGTTTCTTTTCAATGGTAATATTAATATGTATATGAATATTTGTATTTATTTTAAATGCACCATTTCTATAACATTTTGACATTTCTTACTTAATGTTTTAAGATTAAGACTATCCACTGTCTCGTTTTTGCAATACATTGAATTTTTACACATAGGTACATAGATTGTAGCCCTGAACACTTCGGTGATAGCTAAAATATAGTTTTATATCACATTAAATAAATAGGTAGCAGTATTCAAGTACTGAGCTAGCAACTAGCCCAAGTATAATGGTGCTTAAACGTCAATTATATTTGTATCAAATCTATTCTAACATTTACTATATCTTAAATATAATTCCTAAATTTCATTTTTTTATTTGCACAAAATAGAAAACAGTTCATTAATTGACACCAAATTTTGTTTAGAAGTTCTTCATTTTCTGGGATAGGTTCTAGTAAAATGTAAAAAGAAAATCCAATATTATGGAAATATTTGTGTATAATTATGTAATAATAAATTGATATAATATAGGATAAATTATTTACTTTAAAATCACTTATGGCCTGGAAACAATAACGATTTTATAAATCTATCCCAAAAAAGGATGTAATTTATTTATTTATTTATTTATAATATTTCACAAGCAAAAGCCCAGATCTACATAAGTTACAATCTCTAGAATCTCTACAATCTCTCATAAGTTTACAATTATAATTACCTAAAACATAGAAGAAAACAGAAACAAAGATTTAAAAGAGACTGAAATAGTGGTAGTTATTAAAAAACAAATGACGGTCCTCGTTGGCATGACACATAAGACGATTAAGGGGTGAGTTTAGGAAGAAGTTAGAGGACGAATGTGGAATACGAAAAGGAGCAACATTTCTTGTCCAGCGGGCCAGAACTTTAAAATTCATGCCAGCTAGTAATGATGGAGAGTCTATAGAACCAGAAATAATGCCCAAGAGAAATCTGTTGCTAATTATACGCTTACGATCGGCAAGGCTGGGTAGGTTTAACACATGGATAATAGGTGCAAAGTCATGGGGAGGGCAAGGGACATTGAGAGAATAGGAAGCGAACCTTAGGAATTTTCTCTGCACACGTTCAATCATCATTGATTCAACAGAAGTGTGAGGGCCCCAAATAATAGATCCATATTTTAGTACTGGTCTGATGGGGGCACAGTAAAAGGTTTTCAGTGAGCTGGATAGTTTAAATTCATGCGCAATCCTTTGAATAAAGCTTAGAAGTTTAAGCGTCTTACAACAAATTTCTTCAATGTGTAAACGAGGACTCAGGTTTCTCGATAAACGAAAACCAAGATCACGAACCGAAGTCCTAGCACGTGTGACAGATAGCCCATGAATTTTATAATCAAAATCAGAATGATTAGAAGAGTGGGTAAAAGTCATAACTTGACACTTGGCTATATTAAGTTTTAAGTTTAAAGTTTCCCCCCATAGGACCAATCTATCGAGATCCCCTTGAAGTAACGTACAGTTAGTTATGGAATTAATGCGCATAAAAATTTTCATATCATCTGCAAATATAAGTAGTTTGGTGTGTAATAAGGCAGAGGGTGCATATTAACTAATAATGAGAAGACAAGAGGTGATAAGATGGTTCCTTGGGGAACACCAGATAAAGGGATTGATAAAGTTGTTTGGGTACTGTGCAGCTTAACCCATTGTTTTCTATGCGTTAAGTAAGAATTGAATCATAAAAGTAATGGAGCACCAAAACCAGATTCATCTAAGGATTTAAGGAGAACTGAATGGTCAACTCGGTCAACTCTTTAAATGCCTTAAAGAAATCAGTGTAGATTAATATTGATAAATATTTTGCACAGAAAAATGAATATAGCTTTTTTATTCATTTTCCAATTACCATGATTACATATTTAAAATTAACAATTTTATTTTATATTATAAAATATATGAGTTGTATTAATACTGATAATTATTATAATGAATGTCAATGGGTGAAAATGGATAAGATCTTACTTTATTATTATTACACATATTATGTAGGCACCTTTAAAATTGTATTTATAAATTTACTTAGAAACATATTGGTATTTTTGGGATATCAATCAAATCCTCAAAAAAAAAAAAAAATAGGTATATATATTATGCTTATTTAAATGTACAAATTTAGCCAAATATTTAAAATTACTATTGCAAAATTTACCTATTGTTGATACATATTATTAATTTGTATTAAATATTAATCAGTGGTCATGGAAATTGAAAAAGCTGATTTTGTTTATGAGCATAGTAAGATAATAATGGGAAAGTTTGATGAATTTCATATTTTTACAATATCCTTTATAGTAATTACTAATTAAATTAAATTTGTAGTAAAAATTATAAATTAGTTTTATTAATTAAAATTATAAAGGTTAAAAATTGGAAATTAATATTATATTTGTAATTTTTGAGTAGTTTTGCAATGTAATTTTTATGCCTTAATTATAGTAATAATAACAATGAAAAATATATAATATATATTATAACATATTATGTTCATTTAAAATAGAATATTGTTGTAAAATATATAGGTAATTAATAATGTTAATACTATTTATTAAAATGTATATTATTGGGTGAAAAATGGAAACATAAATTTAAAATAACAATGAGGCTAACTACATACAATGGACCCAAATACCTTCTCACCAACATCCACTAAACATACATAATATAAAATGAATGTTCCCTACCGAGTAGCATTAGTATAATTCATATTTAGTTTAAAATTTGATTATTTTTTTTGTTTTTTTTTATTTGGTTACCTATATTATATTAGATTATTATTTTAAAATCTACTGCATTCAATACCCTATATAATATTACCAAATTTACTTTACTGTTGATATCAGTTTAAAAAATATGAATGAAATTAATATATTATGCTTATAAAAATATTGATTTTAATAAAATATAGTTTACAAATTGTCATACATGTTAATACGTCCTCGGCAGAAGGGACATGACATAAATTAGCCTTCAGCGTCTAGAAAAAGACGTCTGATACAATTTCCACAAAATGTTTGGAAGCATGGCGTAAGTGCCACAGACACTTCTTCATCCATGCATATGCCATAGATTTCAACAATTTCTAACAAAGAAAAAATATAAGTTAATAATTGTAAATTAATGATCAATTTATAATTTTTTTTTTTTTTACCAGGCTCCAATTTGATGTATAGTGGTTTTTCTTCTTGTTCTAAATCAAAAGTAAATATTTTTAAAATATAATATTTTCATATAGATAGTTTTAGATAATTATAATATTTTACCATCAGAAGAAGAAGAGATTAATGCATGAACAGCTTCTATAAAATTTGGGCGATTTCCCCCTCTATTTTACTATCCTCTTTGCCTCCTAGGTCGTCTTTACCTTCTACCACGTACTACTTGTGGTACTTGTTCTTCTTAAAAACATTAAATATTAGGTAAATACATTTCAAAAAATAAAAAATAAGCTTTACTATAATAAGAATATAAATTGATCTTAATTAATAAATAATTCACCTCTATGAATTTAAGCATGTCCTCGTCCATGTTATCCTTAGTGACCTCGTTCTTCCTCAATTCGAACCACAGAAAAAGGTGGTGGCTCAATTGGTTGAAGATTTAGATTTAAATCTTCAATATTATCTATAATAGGTATATTGATATTGAATTGATTAATTTCTTAATTGTCTAGCACAATTTTAAATACAAAGACCTAATGTAGAATGAAATTAAAATAAAACTAAATTAAATAATGTGGAAAATTGATCATCGCTTATTACTAAATTATTGACTAATTCCTTAAAAATGAAAAGCTGCAACAATATTAATAAATACTCTAACATTTTAAAAAAGTTTATATTAAAATATACCTATATATAATAATAATTGTATTTATTTATGACTATTTGACCATACTACTATACAAACACTAACATACTAACCAATTAATTAAAAAAAAATAATAGGTACTCGCCAAATGACGATTGTAATTTGTAAAACAAAACTTTACATTATTGCAGTTATGTATTATCTCTATTTAGGATATTATGGAAATTTTGAAACTTATGACCAGATAGTTGTAATAAAAATATTGCAAAGCAAGATAAATATTTAAAAACAATCTTAATCAATACTAAAATGTATATATTATATTTATTTAAAGATAAAATTTATAAACAAAATTGTCCCTTAAAATGGAGAAATTTGTTTTTAAATCCACGCCTTACTCATAAAATTATAATTTATGAAGATCTACATTAAATAATATAAAAATTAGATATACTTTCAATAAATGCAGGCTCTCCGATCTCATCCATTAAGAATTGTTCTGGCGTATAAGCCGTATAATGCTGGTATTCTTCCAATGTATGTCGGCCATTTTCTACTTGTAACCACACATTATTAATAATGTGATAATTTCACGAGTACACATGAGGTGTTACTTGCCTCACCTTTAAAACAAAAATGTAATTTCATTATTGTATATGTAAGTAGAAATTAATATACTTAATTAAATCAATAATCATTAATAAGCAATTGAAAAATCAAATATTCTAGATACAGACTATGAAAGTTTGTCCGTCGTCTTATGTGTAGTAAGATAGAATAATGTATTATTGTTATTTTAGATTTGAATGCAAAGATAAATCATTGCATTTGAATGATTCTGAGCAAATAATATTTTTTTGACAGATATAAAACTAATTGGAAAATTGATAATGTACCTCTTTAAAGTATCAAATAAAGTAAATTTAAAAAAGAAACTTGATGCATACATTTATAAGAAATTAAAATTTAAAAATGAACATATAAATAATTGTAATTTGTAGGATAACTTATTACTAAAAAAATCGTTTTTCAAATTTTAATTGAAACTGGAAGCCATTGAAAGTTTCTTTGTCTTTTTAGGAATTTTTAAAATGTTTATTGAATTACCTATTTAAAAATGAATCAATTGAAATAAATACATTATAATTTTAACAACACACATTTTAAACAACAATTATTTAGTGTTTATTATTTACCGACAATCTATCAATTGTCATAGACAAATCTATGCGTGCTTGTTTTTCAATACCCCTTAAATAATCTATAATAATAAAAATATAACAGACTATGGTATATTTGATAAAGCTAAGATATAAAATTTGAATTTGAATTTTTGTTCATTTGTTAGATTTTTTTCTATAAAGATGATTATTTTTAATATATATATTTATATTTCATGTATTTTTATATTTTCATTCAATTGAATACTAAAATCAATATTTTGATTCAATATTGATTCTAGATATTGTATTTCTATAAAAACATATAAGTATCAAATATTCAACAAATTTATTTTTAAATAAAGAAAATTTATCAATTGAGTTGTAAAATCCCAAAATAAAACAGTACATATAGGAAGTACCTCAATATAGTACTTACACATGTCTACTAAGTATATTATTAGTAAATTATATAGACTACATAATATGTAATATTATAAAATAAATAATAATAATAATATATTATATTATTATTATTTTTTTGATTATTATTAATTAATTTTTTTAAAGTGTTAACATTTCAGAGAAATTTAATAAATAAATATACCTATTTACCTTTTTTTTAAAAATGTATTGTAAATATTTGTTTTTATAATAAAATAAAATACATTTTTAGAGTATTTTTATTATTTTTAATGGTTATAATGATTTAACAAGTAGGTACTATAAATTACAATCCCTGGTACCTAATCATTAATCATTATTAATTTAATTTGAATTACAAACTTACCATAAAAAATGTATAAAAGTGGATGTTGTCCCATACGACGAAGAAGAGACGAATGGTACGACTCTATAAAATTGTTGGTCTTGTGCCTTGCTCTATAAATTTAAAATCTTGATGGACCAACAACTTCCATCCAATAATGTTGGAAATATACCATCACATTATTGAATTGTTCGTTTAAATTATATATTGATTGACTGAAAAAACAACTTGGTATTACCAAAAGTAATTTTTGAAATAAAATTAAATAAAAGGGTTTACCTAAATTTTGGATGTTTATAAATCCTAAATGTATTGAAAACTGATTGCCATGATATATGGTCACATTAGATATTTAGATGGTAAATGCGGCAAGGCCATCAACTATAAGATACAAGTTTATAAATTTCACAGTTATTATAAATATAAATTAAATCCAATTTCATATTACCATTTTAATTATTCTTCTTGCATTTGCATTAGTGTTTATCAATCGGGATAAATGGTTTGAATGTATTAATCTAATTATACACTTTAACACATATTAAACACGTTAATATTAAAATTAATATTATATTAAAAACAATTCTGGGTTTATGAACTCGCTCTGATATAATGAAACACCGGTATTTGTTGTCTCCGTCTAACCAATTGATAATTTACGAAATTTACGTTCAGAATTGTTATCACAACATCGTAATTTCTAATATTAGAGTAAAGCATCCTATTACCACATTTATAGGCGAGATCATTATCTATGCTGTAGCGTGGTCCTATATTCGAAATTTTTAGTTTGTAAAAAAGTAAAACTATTTTAAAAACGCATTAATTAAAATACGTATATTTTTCTTCACAATTAAAATTTCGGAAAAATACGACGGTGCGGCATAGATAATATAAAATAGATAAATAATCTCGTCTATAAATTTGGTATTATTATAATTTACTCTAATATTAAAAATGACAATGTTGTGATACAAATACTGAACGTACATTTCGTATATTAACAGTTGGTTAAACGGAGACAACAAATATGGGAATCTCTTTAAAGGACGCCGCCACCAATAATTTTTAATAGTAAAACATATCCACTAAAAACAAACGAAAAGTCCTCGTAAATTGATTTCATTAAATAATATGTCATAAAATTAAAAAATGCATTTTGTTGTTTTGTTGACGTATTATTGAACAAATTTGACGATTACACAGCAATAAAAATAGTGAATCTAGGAAAAAATATCCGCTCGAAAATGAGGTAGAAAAAAATATTTGCAATGTAGGAAAATATATCCGGTAAATTTTTTTTTTTCGTGTATAAATAAATAACTATGATAGGTTAGGTACATCTTAATTTTAGCATATGCCTAACTCGAAAATTAATGGCTGAAATTGAAAGAAAAAAAATTGTAAAACTGCAAAAAATATCCACAATGTATGCTGTGTTGCATGAAAATGTACAGAACTGATAACGAGTATAACGCCGCAGTCAAACCACAGATTAAATGAAACCAGATTGTGCACTCGGGCTTGGAATAATAGAATCGTGAATAAGATGCTGTGATTGGGTGCCCGCTAAGTGGCGTATCCAGTTGCAATAAATACATTTATTGTACGCTTTATTTACAATATGTTTGCTACACTGACCGATTTCATCTATAAACCTTGAACATTATTTACTATTCATAAATGATAATAAATTAATAAATAATATTAGGAAATAGGATTTAAATTTTAAATTATTAGAAAATCATTAAAGACTTTTAGATTCTAACGTATAGTAACACTAATTTGAGGGCTCGATAGTAACTATCGAATTCAATTTTTTTCGATAAGCATTGAGTGCACAATCTGGTTTCATTTAATCTTTGTAAAAACCGTTCTGTAAAATTGATAGATATTATCAAATATATGGTTTCGAATCGTTAAATTGTAGATCCGATTTCGGTTTAGCAAATAGTAATTTAGTAAATATTTTTAATAAAGATTATAAAAACTGTATTGTATATGTAAAATGATATAAATATATATATTGTATAAATGTCTGTTGAAGATAATATGATTAGTTAACACAAATATATTATAATATAAAAAATTATAATGACCGGATATATTTTCGTACATTGCGTATATTTTTTCCGCGGATATTTTTTCCTACCTTACTTTCGAGCGGATATTTTTTTCGCGTACCAAAATAGTATATTAATATTTTTAATTAAGGTTTTCATTTTTCTTGGAAATTTTCTATACGTAACCCCTTCAAAAAGTAAGTGTGTAAAGGTATGGTTTCTAAGACACGACTGGCCGCTGTGTGTATAGTGGTTTCCTACATATGACCAAACACGCTGCGACTGGCATTATATTTTCATAACAGTACATTTGTATACGTTTAAAAGTGTGTTTTCGTTATTTTTCTTCGGTAATTTCTTTTAGTTGTCGTTATATTAATATTAGATAATAAATTTTGGTTGCAATTTTAAGAAACTCAAATTATTACATAAACTCGAGCCGAAAGGGTTAACAATTTAAATAGCCATTCTCATTTTTGATACCAAAGAGGTTTTTTGATAGAAAATTCCTTCTAGTTGGTACCTACTTTAAAGAAGTCATTTTTCAATTTTTCTGGTAGTTTCCTTAAACCTAAAAAATAAAAATGACCTATTATACAATGTATAACTTATAATAACAAATAAAGTTCTCATGGTGACCGATTAATAATCCAAGACGGTTAACATTAAGGGGATTGGAAGCGGTCATTAATTAAGGGGTTGTGTATAGGCAATTATTTGATTTATTCGTGTTACGCAGTGTATTTGTGTGAGTAGTATTTGGTCTTTAGTGAACATTGAATGAAGTAGACTACGACAAATTCAGATCAGTTTTTAGAATCCTTATCGCATCACTAGGTCCATCGCTATGTTGGAAATAGAAATGGTCTAAATTGCCATGTTATACGAGTGTAATAGAGAGAGACAGACCACTTCTAATCCCTTCCAAAATATCCTTATAGAGTTCTTAAATCCTTGATTTAACTCATTCTGTGGTAACCGGTAAAAAACGACAACATTAATAATTTTATATACTTTATATTTTTTTAATAAAATTAATAATATATTTTTTAAATATGCCACACTTAGTTAAAATAAAATAATAATGTTAAAATTTCTAAATATGAAAATAAAACTAAATTAGTAAAATAAAATAAAGTAAATTAAAATGTGAAGAAATCACAAATATCTTATAGTATTAATGACATTAAAAAAATTGGGATGTCTCTTTCCCCGTTTAAATATTCTTCACATAATTTTTTTAATTTGTCTTACAATTCTACATAGGTATATCTTCTTTTTTATTGGTTTCGAAAATGTTCCTAGTGAATTTTGTGCCAATTTCGTTTCGTCACTCGCTTCCTCCAATCGGATTTTGGTAATTAATAGGTACCCATATAGTGGGATGGCAATGGCCAACTAATTTCGAGAATTGATGGATTCCATCCCTCAGTTTGATTTTTTATCCGGTTACTGTCATTTAATGTAATATTATGTACATTCCATAATATTACATATTATGTGAATCGGAAATAATGATGGACAAGCGCATAGAAATATCTTGGGTCGAATCGATTTGTCAGTTTGTCTGAATGTAATAGTTACGTAAGTGTTATCAAAATATTCTAAAATAGGTGAAGCTTAACGCCCATTTCAAGATCTCTCTGGAAACGGTATCATACATGAATTTGATGAATAAAACAAATGAAAAATTATTTAAAAGGGGTTTAAAATTTATACAGTATAGATGATAAATATTTTTGTTAGTTAAAACGTATACGTATACATAAATAGCTCAACACATAGCTCAATACCTATGCTACGAACATTGAACTATCCCCATTTTATTTCTTTAGTATAAATTGTTTGAGTTTAGATATGCATTTTTATTATCTCAACAATACACAAACTGTTTGTTTAGCTAGTCAATGTATATGGTAAATTTTACGCTTTTTCTTTTGACGGTATGCGAAAAAAAAGACCCCAAAAAAATTTATGGGTAAAAAAGCCCCAGTCGTAGGAAAATAAAAAGCCCCTGCAAAAAAGGTTCACCTTATTATTAAATATTACATTTTTAATTATAGGTACCTACATATTATATTTTATTTATTTATTTATATTTTTTATTATATTGTATATTTATTATATGTTTATAATTTTTCATTATTATATACCTACCTACTATTGCCTATACCATGATTACCATGAAGACTATATTATATAGACCATTAGTCAGTAGATAGGTACCTAATCTTCATGATTATGACCAGAATACTGCTTTCCTTGACTACCTTTTCAAATTCATAATACCTATAGGATTTAAGTTTTAATACATATATATATGTACTTATAGCAAAATGTTATACGCTTAATAAATAAACATATTTTAAACACTATGTACCTCTTTATGAAAAAATCCTATATTTAGATACCTACTACTACTACTAGAAATTCTACCGCAAATTGAAATTAAAAAAACTGGGAATTTATCATTCTTCTAACTTTTGTTTTAGTCACCACATTGATATAACCATAGATAGAACACTAAATGTCCTAGGTTTCATCAAATGCAACACTCAGTTGTTTACCTCCAGCAGCTGCCTCCGCAATCTCTACTCTTTCTTTGTGTGTATTATACTTTGAGTATGGAGCTGTTATTTGGTACCCCTATCTATTGAATCTATTGAAAGACATAGACTGACTCATACAAGTTCAAAATAAATTATTGGCTTTTGTGGCATTTAAATTGAAGACCCTAATTCATTCTCACGACTATACTCCTATTAGAAATCTTATATATATATTGATTATTGATACCCTTTCATCACGCCGGATGCTAGCTGTCCACCATTTTCTCAGATCTCTTATTTTTAATTTTTATCAAAGTTCCAGAACTTTTTTCTATTATCAATTTTAGAATTCCCTCTTACACTACCTGAAAATCATTTGTTTTCCATATCCAATCACAACACTTCTTATGAATACAATCATACATCACACCAAACGATTCGTGTCTCTGAAATTACTTTTTTGTTATTAAGCTGCAAATAATCTTTTCTCTCACTTCCATTTCATAACAAACTCAACTTCATTGTAAAGTCATTGTCATATTTATCTATATATATATATTTTTAGTTCACTTGCATTAATATTGTTAATACTGCTGTCTTGGGATTTAATTTAAAATAAATAAATATATGTTTTTATATACATATTTATTATATGTTTTGTTATACACATTTTAATGTAAAATATTTTACACTATTACAGATTGTTGGATATAAATATGTAACACCACATAGGTATAAATTGAATAAGTTGAAAAGCTAATTTAGATCTAATTATATTAATATACAAAAAACCACAATTGCTTAATACGTAAAATACATATAAAAATAGAATTTATTGAGTAGATAAAATATATAAATAATTTAAAACTTCCCACAGAAAAAAATATAAATATGAAATAAATATAGTATACAAACTAAAAATTATTATATTATACACTGTATGGTATTTTAAATATGACACTAATTTTATCAATCAATTTAATTTACATTAATAATATTATAAAACTAGATTTGTAAAAAATTCCTCGGCATCTATCTTTATTTAAAGTGGTTTTCTTCGATTCAGATATATTCTAATAAATAATAATAATAATAATATATTTCTGACAAATATAATCTTCTATCTCAATAAAACCAATTAAATATCTAGATAAAGAAATAAATAGAATTAAAAATATATATTATAAAAAACAATATATATAAATAAAATATGCCTTGAATATTTGAAGTGTTTATGAAGGTCACAGCAAGTTTCGACTATAAGTTATCATCAGATTACAAATGAATAATACAACAAAAAAGGAATACAAAAATATAAATAAAATACATAGAATATATTATTATAAATAATAAAAAAACAATCAATAATCGATGACCATAGTTACATTATTTTAAAAATCTGCCGTATATCTAAAATATTATTAAAATTATTATGTTTAAAATCATTAGAAATGAGCAAGGACAGATTGGACCACCGGAATATTGGAAGACTTTATATGTGAGGGCCACTATAGTAAATTTATATGTATATAAATTAACCATACAAGAAGTTATGATATTTCATAAAACAATAATTAATTGCATTACTAAGTAGAATATTAATTGGGTTTTGTAATTTTACATTAATTTATTTGTGCATTTTCTTAATAGTATTTATATCAAAATTATTTTTAATTCCTACATCACAAATTATATTGAATATATAATATATATATACACACATATATTCATTATTATAGTTAGATTTGTTTAAAAGAACACTTTGTTTTTTATAATATATATTTTATTTTATTTTTTTAAGAGTATTACAATTTTTTTTTTTAAATTAATTGATTTTTAATTTTCAATTTATTTAACATTAATTAATTTTCAGTATATTTAGTTTGAGTTCTATTGTAACATTTAGCATATATTCATATATACTTTATTTATGTTAATTCTAAACTAAAATTTGCTAGCAGAATGAATTATGGAATGATGCTGAACCTCATTGGCTGCTAGTCGATGAATATTTGCTCGGTCATTAGTTGTTGTTGTCATTCTCAATCATCATACGTTGGTTTTCAACACAGTCACCATGCAGAGTAATTATAAGCATGCATGCGTGGACATGAACTAGTTTTACTGAAAATAATATCACATATTTGGTTAAGTTTTCAATGAATACTAAAATGTAATTGTTTCCTTGATCACAATATAATCTTAAAATTACTAGTCAATTCATGAAACTTAATCATAACTTAATCATAATAGATTTTCTTAAAACACAACCAAAGACTTCTCATTTTTTTTATCTCAATATCATATTTAGGTTTTCAGAATATAAACAACTATCACTTGTTTGCTACATCTTAACTCTTCCCGACTTAAGGCTGTTAGAGCAGAAAATTTAGAATATTGACAATTCATTATATGGTATATTTATGTGTTTTACATAAATTAATGTTAATGTGTATGAGCCATAAATCATAATCACTATAAATTCTTAAAAATTCCAAATACCTCTTAATTAAATTTGCTCCCTAAACTTACCAGTTTATTAGCAGAAACTGCTAAAAGATATTTTATAGTATTGGAAGTTGTCTTATTTACATTTTGCCAAAAGATTTGTATTCATTAAAATTTTACCATGTTATGTAAGAAAAAATATTTTTTTGTTTTTAAATGCATTTTTTAAAAATGAACATGATTTTTAGGTATATTAAATTAAATAATAATAAAACATTTCTTACAGATAATCTAAAAAAAGTTAATAAAAGTGTACACATATTCAAAACAGTAATCTGACATTAGGAAGTAAGTAAAATAATTTTCTACTTATTGGTCTAAAACAAAAAAATATGGGGTATTCCAACAGTCGAAATCACTTGAGATATTTAGGGGTTGACTGTTTTCTGAGAGTTTAAATGAACCAATTCCTAGCAATCAGTCACTATGATAAATGGATATCTTTTGGCAAATGTCCGAATTGTTGGATACTCCACATACATTATCTTGAATGATATTTGTTCTCCATATTAGTGGTCTTCCTTGATACTGCTTAAACCAAACACAATTTACTTTCTGCGTTTATTTGTAAAAGCATATTACTTAAGCCGATAAAACTTGCATCACAATGCAATTTTGTTTCAGTAAAGGTTCCTCTACCAGCTGAGCACTCTTTAGTACTTGAAAACTATTTTCCTGTTCAAGTTATTTTTATAAATTAATACAATGTTTCATTTATAAGCAAGTTATTCATCGCTTTAGTCTTTTCTGCATATTTACAATGTAACTTACGAAATCAGTTAATCTTGTCATGGTTCTACCTGTTGTAGAAAATTTATTCAAAGCCACATTACTTTGTATTGATTTGATACCTTCTCCACTTATTGTAAAACTCAAATATGTTACTTAATCATGTCTGAAAAAACACTTTTGTAGCTTAAATATCAGCTATATACTTTGAAAACCAACAAAAAAAAAACTTTAATTGCTGCAACATGTTTTCAAAGATCACAGCTTTCACTTTTGAAATGTTAAAGATTAGATAAGAATTAGATATTGGGCAAAGACTATATTTGTTTCAACTTTTAGATTCACAGTGATTAACCTACAGAACTTACTTTCTTATCTGTAGCCTTGCAGGTTATGCCTAATTATACATATATAGGTATTAATACATTATACATCTTTACTTTTATACTGTAATATATCATAAACCTGAAATCACAAAATTAATACACTTTTACTGTGTATACATATATCAACAACTAGGTTGTCATCTTCAGCCTGAACCAACGACTAAATCGCCATTTGGTTTACATTAAATTAATTTTAATAATGAATTTTTTAATGAACTTAATTTCCAATTTAATAAATTAATGTCATTTTTCGCATTTCTTAAGTTTAATTCCCTATAATTATTAAAATTTTTTAAAGATTTGGCTAATTTTATATTATGGTCAGTATTCAATAAATGTTCCGCCACAGAAGATTTGTCGTTTTTTTTTTCTTTGACATTTCTTAAATGTTCTTTGAACCTAATATCTATATTTCTTTTTGTTGGGTCTACATAGCATTTATTCCAATCCTTACACTGAATGTTATAAATAGAAAATTTCCCTCCCTCATATATTTTATCTTTTGTGTTTCCTAATAGTAAAATTATTGATTTTAGTTGTAACTATAATTTTTGAAAATATTTGTAAAGCCATCCAAAATTTTGCAATAAAATACCATTGCCGACTTTATTATTTTGTTTTCTAATCCATTATTAAGAGTGCTAACCATCCTAAGTTCTTTTGACCATTTATGTTTCCTAAACATTATTAAAATTAAATCTTTTTCATACTCATTAAATATATCGATTTCAGTAATTAATTTTAATTCTTGGTCAAAGTCCTTTTTATCTAGGGAGATATTAACTAATCTAAAGACCATGCAATAAATGCTTCCATTTTTTGTTGCCAATGGTGATTCAAATTTTTATGAATATACCTGAACATATGTGTTTTCTTTCGATACATTTCAAATTTTAGTTGGTTAATTATTATTTACTTTTTTAATTAGTAAGTCTAGTAATGGTAATTTTCCATTGATTTCTTTTTTGTATGTATATTTTATTGAAGAATAATAATTACTTTTATAATACTTATAACACTATACTATACAAATACTTTATTTTATTTTAACATACTTATCTAAATGCTGAATTAATTTATTAAAATATTTACACTACATTCTAGGTTAGTCTAGGTTTGTCTACTTATAGTGTTTTCAAATAATTAATTGGTCAGAAACAAATATCATCATAGATAATATATAATATATTTCCAATGTATTCTAATATATTACATAAATATATATTTAACTAATGCAGTGGTGTATTTACGGGGGAGTGATCTGGATGATATATATGTATTTAATGTATATTTTTATATAGCTGATGTTCGATTACTGTTTTAAATATATGTATGAATTTAATCAAATTTCAAGGCAGTGTTAATAAATAAATGAATAATAATAATTAATCAATCTTTCCAATATAAATCAATCGAAGAAGACACATTATTAAAACTATTAAACCTACTTATACGATTAAAATTAACTTTATTTAAATTTAGATGACTATGTGATATACAACCCCTAAATCTAGTAGGTAAATAGGTACCAAGTTGCTGAAATGAGCTAATTGTTCGATCAATCATTCCAAAATTTTATGTACAATTATACATGTTTCAATTGTTAACTCGTGTTTTGGAGTACCACACATTAGTGTAAAATAATATATAAGGGAGGAGTAGAGAGCACAGATTATTTTTTGTTATCATCCCCTAAAAGAAAATTGTAAATATGCCACTGAACCAAGGTAGTGTTATATTACTATAAAGTGCAAATGCATTTTTGTTTCAAGCATAAATAAATATTCTATAAGAATAATTAATATATATAACCTATATATAAATTAGTTTAAATCAAAAGAAATAGTATTATGATTTGACTATTATCGTATTTTATAATTTCATTACATTAACACTATAATTATGAAAATTAAATATATATCTGAATAATGCTTACTTTTTGTGAGAATACGACAATAATATCATAGAAAATGGTCCAAGTACAAAATATAATAAGTGGTAAGTATGTCCAAAAATGGTTCAAGTTTATTATTATTATAATTACATTGATGATAATTAACTTAAATTAGAATTATATAATATTTAAATAGTTAAGTAAATTATAAATCAATATTATTTCGAAGAATTATTATTAACATTCCTTAAATTTGGATTATTTTATTGCGACAAATATGAAATAACTTACAGACGCAAAATCAAATGTTAATAAATTATTATCAAATATTATAAATAATTTATCATAGGTATTCTTTAGATAAGATATTTTATTGGGAGAATATGTAATTTGGAGAATATTTATTTGGGAAATGTTATCATTTGGATAATTTGTCATTGGGAGAATTGGGTATTGGAAGAAAAAATGGTTATCGGAACAAATTACACTGTGGAGAATAGAATAATATTGAGAGAACATACAATTTTTTTTGTTGTTTTTATTGTTATTCTTTATTTATGTTTTTGACTACTTTCCCGACGTATATTTGAATATATTTTTTTTTTTCCTGTAAATTTTAAAACCTAACCGGCGACTGGATTTGACCAACCTTTGACAATTGATTACTACACAATTCTTGTACTCACGCTTAACCGACCGAGCTACGCATCAGTGAACTTTTTGAATCGATGCAGCGCATTCAATAACATATAAAACGGGTTCAGACCGGTGGCGAAATGCGTTGTACATCAAGAACATGCTAAAAGTCCCTTTTTTGGGTAGTCCAAAATCGAATTTTGGATTGCTCATAACTCGAGGGGAAGTGTACATAGCGTTTCGCGGTTTTGTCTACCCCCCTTTGGCTTAAAGCTCCTGTACATTGGTGCCCATTAGAGGGGCAGGGGAAGGACATAGCCCCTTCAGAAGAATACCAAAAAAAGTGACTTTTAGTATGTTATATACCGCAGTGTATAATACACTTTGACATTAGTCCGAGTCCGATCTGACTGTTTTTGAATTCGCAGTGACAATTAATAAAAATATATTTCCCCTCTATATACCTATATAATCAATGGTAGTATATGTACTAGTGCTGAGCATTCCTTTTGACCAATCCGTAATCCGGATTAAAATATTCAATTTGGATTCGGGATTCAATCCGTCAATCCGAATTGTAAATTTAATCAGGATTTCGGATCCAATCCGTCAATATAATAGTCAACTTATAGGAAAATTTAATACAATTAAAATGGTCAACGTGTATTTCGATCGTGGTTGTTTTTATCATTTGTTTGTTTTGTACGTATGTATTTTATAAAAATTGTAAAATATTTTCTAGTAATAGGTAGTACTTATCTCGAATCGGTGATAATGATAACCATGTAATCCGGATTCGCCGTGTATCCGTTAATCCGGATTCGTAATGTAATCCGAATTCGTCATGTAATCCGTTAATCCGGATTGCTGTTGTAATCCGGGTTAAACGGATTACAGCATATTTATCGATGCGGATTAGTTATCCGGATTGGTCCGGATAAGGTGCTCAGCACTTGTACGTACGTATATTGTCAGTGGTGGATTTGGGGAGGGACGCAAGGAACGCAATGTTTGTTTCAATTTTTATTTAAAATTTTTAAAAATTATAACTAATTTTTGGAAAAATCTTGAAATTACGAAAATGAATGTTTTCTGTCCTTATCACATAATTGGTTTTAGATAAAAAGCATGATATAAAATGTTGATTAGTTGATCTTATTAAATCATATTGGTATCGTATATAGGTAATAAATAATCTTCATTATCCGTGAATGGCTAAAGCCTAAAAGGGTGGCGATATCAACGCGACACCGATAAACTTCATTTCGGTCTACATCTACAATTTCTTCGATTATTCGTTTAAAAGGAAAAGTGTTAAATTATTTTGAAAGAGGAATGCTTAAACTATGCTATCTTGAAAATATGTAACCTAACAATGATGTAAAAAAAAATGTTGGATTTTTATCTACTCGTTCGTGTTCTATAATAATCTAAAATGTTTTTTTTAAAATGTCCCCTGGTTAAGAAACTTTGGATAGGGGGTGTGGGGGACGAAGTCCTCCACGGCTTACTTTTTCTCTAATATGTCCCGGAACGCTGATTTTTTTAACTAGGCTCAGAGTCCGTCCTTATTTTTTTTTCCAATTCAACCACTGTATATTGTATATTATATAATTATGCATTGCCACCGTGCCGGTGAAATTGGTCGTGCAGTATTTATTATTCGGTATGGAACCCGGACCTAACCCTGGAATCGAAGTTTCCGGAACTTTCGAACACCCAGTCACCGCGGATGATGCATGGAACATGACGTGTAGTTTCTGTCGGTACGTGTGACGTGTCCGCGGACATCCACTCATCGTGCGTTGTTTTATACACAGTGGTTAAAGTGGAATATATTTGCAGGGGGAACTATAGCTAATGCAAAAAAAAAAAAGGCGTCCCCTGAACCAGTACGGTAATATTTTTAAAATATTTATATAAATTTAACTTTTAATCCATGTTATTATTGACCTGATTTGTAAAAATTCATCACGGACGTATATAATGTATATACCTATTATTATTATGTATAATGTACATACTCTGTGGTTATAACTTTAAAATACGCATATTAATTACCTATATTCCGGCCAAGGAGAGAATGTCTGGAGAACAAAGAAAAATCGAAATAGTTTTTTCTATAAGTAATATAGATCTTGCACACAATTTATAACTAAATACCATATTTTGAAATTTTTTAAATTAATTTTTGAATATTATGTACAAAAGAACAAATTTAGTCTCAACTTTTAATTAAACATTTAGAAATATAAAGGGGACTATATACTAAAGGGGACGCCAAACTTAAGCTAAGCAAAGACGGGGGACGGCGTCCCCCTCCGTCTCCCCTCACTTTAACCACTGTTTATACATCGTTTTACTGTCAGATCAGATCAGTAATAATGATCGTCACTTTTGCCGTTCACGTCGATGATTATGTTGCGAGCACATATCGGAGACACACATTTTCGTCAACCGGCGAGCTACATCGGCACACGGCATGGACGTCGAACCATCGGATCCTGATGTCGTCTGCCGGATATTGACGGTCATCGCCAGTCGCCACTATTGTCACACCACCGTCGGACGAAATAACCGTAAGGTATCGTATTTTTTTTTTTTTTTCCGTTTTCTCCGATAAACCCCGTAAGGCCGGTTTCACACTATCCGTTTTTTTTTTTACGTCCGTTGAAATTAGTGCTGAGCATTCCTTTGACCAATCCGTAATCCGGATTAAAATATACAATCCGGATTCTGGATTCAATCCGTTTCATCCGGATTGTCGATATAATCCGGATTTCAGATCCAAATCCGGATTGTAAATATAGTCCGAATTGTGAGAATAATCCACCAATCCGGATTGTAAATTTAATCAGGATTCGGATCCAATCCGTCAATATAATAGTCAACTTAGTTGACAATACAATTTAATTGTATTAAAAGTTTACTACAATTAAAATGGTCAACTTGTATTTAAATTGTGGTTGTTGTTATCATTTGTTTGTTTTACGTGTATTTCGTAAAAGTGGTAAAATATTTTCCAGTGATATCTCGAATCAGTGAAAACACTGATAACGTGCGACACGGCGTAGCGTTACGGTCCGCGGTCGGTGGACTGCGTGCGGTAGAGGTACCACTTCGTCATAGCTTGCCCGTATGGTAGGTGGACGCTCGGGGTAACGACTAACGACAATACGACGATAATACGACATGCAGCCGGTGTGATTATCGAATAATATAGTCGTGTAATCCGTTAATCCGAATTCATTATGTGATTCGTAATACAATCCGTCAATCCGGATTCACAGTGTAATCCGTTAGTCCGGATTGCTGTTGTAATCCGGATTGGTATTGAAATCCGGATTAAACGGATTATAGCATATTTATCAATCCGGATCGGTCCGGATTAGTTATCCGAAAACGGATTGATCCGGATTAGGTGATCAGCACTAGACTTGAAATCAACGGATCGGACGAATGAAACGGTGAATGCTATCGAAATTCGTTACGTTAAATCGGCAATTACACACAATCCGTTTTGTAAACGGATATAAAAATAAACGGGCCGAAACCGTCGGATCCAACGGATACTCTCGATACCTATTCGTCCGTCGACGGAACGTTTTATTTATCGGTCCGATGTATATAGTCGCTTAACAATATAAGTTGTCGGTTTCACACTATCCGTTTTATTATAACTACGCGTATTAATTAATAATCCGTTTTATAAGATAAAAATATCTTATGCGACGGCGATTATCAAATTTAACAAAAAAATATACACAAAGAGTAATGTATTTTATTTTTTATTTATTTATTTATTTATTTATTGATTAATTTTTTATTAATGTATTCAATTAATAAATATAATTCATTTTTTTCCCAATAAAATGCGTTTTATTTTTCCATTGTATACCTACGAAATAAATGTTATAACATTTTAGATTCTGAGCGGAACGAATAAGCTAATGGTTTAATAATGATGTTTATTTTTTATTTTATTTTCTAAACAAAATTTCGGAAGGAGTGCTTCGATTTCTACGAATTCTACGTATAATAGTACTTTTTTTTCTTTTAGCAAATTGGATCAAGATGATATTGTAGAGAGGTCATTAAATAAACTTTTAGCATTTTTTTTTTCAACTTTTTTTAAAGTAATATTTGAGAATTACACCGAAGCTCCGCTCAGATTGTTTTTTATCGAATGCAATCATTGCATTCAAATCGAATATAATAATTAGGGATTGATAACGTTTCATATAGATATCGTTGTGTTTTTATTTCGTTGCGCAACGATATAAATTAAAACGTTACGAAAAAAAAAACGTATTTTTATTTCAATTGGTATTTATTGATCTAGAGAAGGTGTATGAAAAGGTTTCTAGAGAAATTTTGAAATGGATATTAATGAAGAAAAGGTTACTAAAGTTGTACGTGAATGTAATTGAGGACATGTATGAAAGGACAAGTACAAGAGTAAGGAATTTGTATAGAGGAACTGAGGTCAGGGTAGGTGTGATGAGTGAGGAGGATACGGGAGATAGAGTTCAGTGAAAGTTGAGGACTATGGTGGTTGACCCCATATAGTTGGGAGAGAGGGCGAAGGAGAAGAAAAATAAGAAGAAATAGATGTGACTCGTCAATTTTAGGTTTAAACTGAACATGGTTTATACAAAAAAATGATTCTTCTTCTTCTTCTCCTTCGCCTTCTCTCCCAACTATTTGGGGTCGGCCTACAAAAAAATGATTGAAAATGTAATAATATTGTATCAAAATTAGGAATTCCTGTTTTAGAAAAGTTTTGTTTTACTACGCATATTATCCTCAATCTAATGAAAAATCACAGATAAAATGTAATGTTTCCATCTAAATTATTTGTGACATCATTTCTTATGTATTCAAAACTATATTTACTATAATAATTATGTCATTAAAAGACACTCAATGTATTTTCATAAAAACCAGTTTACATAAAGAATGTACCTATCAAATGTTGAACAAATTTCGGAGGGGGTCATTAATTTGTGGTTATACCTACGTATGATATAGGTAAAATGTAGATACCTACCAAGCCTGTCTCATACTCATGTAAACATCGCGAACCCCCCGTGCCGTATTCTTATGCCAAATATTTCTACTATAGATGTTAATTAGAGTTGAACTTAGACTGCAGAACTTAATAAAACAATTAATATTAAATGTAGTATTACCAAATAATCACTGTTTATTGAATTTAAATTACAATGGCATTAATTATAATTTATAATACGTTTTTCAAAAGTGTTATTATTATGGATAAATAGGTACCTATAAAAATATTACTCTAAAATTATCATGATATTTTACAAGACATGTTATGTCCACTCAAAAATATTTTCTCTATAAATTTAATTTGACTCAATTTAAATTCAACATGGAGTGATTTTTTCACAATTTAAATTTCTAATAGGTACTTTTGATTATCCCTTCCTAAAATCTTATCTTTGTGCGGTTAAAATATTAAATGCCCATAAGAAAGGTATAATGCAGCCAAAAAAATTATTTAATGACTGAAAAAAGAAGTATATTATTATATAAAATACAAAAATAATGTAATATAAATAATAATGTATAATTACCAAAAATATATAATAATAATTACATAAATAAATATTATTTAATAATAATAATAATAATATGTATATACAAAAAATGTTCAATTTAATTACTGATATTTAGAAATATAGTTTGCACGCTAGGAATATATGCTAAACATTTAAATACAGTAAACCATTTTATAACATATTTATTCATTTTTAAACTAAAAATTTGAATTAAATATAAATAACAAACGAAAAGTTCTGTTTTCATATCCCGAACATAAGCATCTTCACTAAAATGGTCGAAACAAACGAATGATGTGTCGGGATTACACTTATCCCCTCGTTTAAATTTCGTTTAAAAATTTGTAAAAAATCGTTTAATTTGAATCCACTTTTTTTGGTTTTCAATATCTTTTGGAAATTTAAACATGATAATATTTTTATTATATTTTTTTTTGTATATAATATATATATATATAATTAGTCAACTTATTAATATTCCATTATTTAGGATGACTATGATTATAATCCTATAATGACTTATGATAGGTAATATCTTATGCCAAAAATGATGACAAAATACAATTAAGGAGCTGAATTTTTTAACTATTGTCTATTATATCTAATCGGCTGAGTATTTATTACCTATAATATTATAACATAAAATATATTACCGACCTGTGAAACGATATATACTTTTCGTATAGTACCTATTGATAGTTAGCTATAGTTTTTATGTGCAAGTAAATATTATATCGTATCAGTCCCTAAAATTGTGTGTAGTACGACACACTTTATATAGTACGTAAAGTTCAATGTGTAGTACGAAATTAGCAACTGGGTTAATAAAATTAGGCGATTCTACAATCTTATATGTTATAATTTTGATGATAAAAATAAAAAGGTTCATTCAAAGAAAAAATGGAATAATTGTGTAGTACGAAAATCAAAATATTTTAGGGGCTGTATCGTATACTAAATTAATTATGGCCGATTTATTTGTGTTTGAATGTTTGATATATTGAAGGATTTTCAAATATCTGATATTATACAAAAATTCGAATGTTCATCATTTTTAAATTATTAAACAGGTAACTATATGTATGTATACCTAAAAAACTATTATTATATAGTATTGTTAACTAAAAATATAGGTAATTAATTAATGAAATTATATGAAAAACAATATAATTTATATATAGTTGGTACTTATCTATTATCTAATTGTATTTATTGTACAAGTCAAAACTGTATAATCTAACAAAAACACAAATATATAATTTTAAAACATAGAATATATATAGTATGAAATCCATTAGGTATTGTATGAAAGCAGCATAATCATCATACATACCTACCTGTTTAATAATGTATAATTAAAAAATTATGAATTTTTGCGTTTTGGCTTTGCGGCAGAACTCGGGCGTTCAAATTTAATTTATTTTTATTCATGTTTTGTAGGTTTAACAGTTTAAATTATATGATTAATTTGAAAAAAAAATAAAATCATCTTGTAACGAATTACAATATAATAGATTAATTCGAACTATTTTTCACGTAAAATCTTAAATAAACATTTATGAATTTAATTTTTGTTTTCAAATACAGTTAAACTATTTAAAGTATGCTTATTTACCATGATTTTTCACTATACATAGTCAAACAGTTTTTGAACAGACTGTCGATGACTTGTGCATTTGAATATCTCATAATAATTTCAAATAAATACTATGCTCTTTAGAATAATAGACCACTTTCGACCCTGTGAAAAATCATGATGTCTATGATTTTATATAAAATGTTTATTCATGAATAATGAATATTATAATAATTAGTAAAATAAGAGCACAAAAAAACATCCGTGTGAACACCGACATCATTGACATCTGTGTATTTCATCGATGTTTTTAATGGTAAACGTTTAATTTGATTCTATGTAAATATATTTATTTTATTATTTTAATGATCTTCCTATGAAGTATGAGTCCTATATTGAGTAGGTATTTGTTATTACTTTAAATATATTTATGTAAATAAATACTTTAATAATAAATATTTCTTACAGAAATATGGTTATATATTCTACGTGTACAAACAAAGTACGTAAAAATTTAAAATAATTGTTTGAAAATAATTTAGGCATAAATGTATTTTTTAATTAATTATGTAAAATGCATCGGGAATATGGAAACGAGGAAAATATGATTGGTTTGGATACATCGTAAAAACAATTGACAAGATGATGGAATGTCGGTCCATTATAATATGGGATATGTACTATGAAGTACCTGCGTATAAATACAAAATAATATTATACTTGTTTTAGTTTCAAAATTTACGTCTAAGAAAAATTTATAATTTTAATTACTTGAATTAAAAAAAATGACTCAATTCCACGAAAATGCTATAATTATAATATTTTTGTGGAATTGAGTCTTCAATTTATTATTAGAAAAATCCACATGTACTCAAATTATAAACATCTAATTACTTTTTATGATTTTCATGAAATTGTATCTGCTTGTGCATAATTTATCGGTAAAACTACACATGTACGAATATGTAAGGCTGGGCATTAACGAGTTAAAAATTAAAATTAAGTTAATTTTAATAAGGTTACTTAATGCGTTTCTTTTTTAAAATTAACTTTTAACTTAATAAGTCACTTTTTGGAAATTTAAAAATGTTAACTTTATACAAAACTATCCAAATTTTATAAAAAATTTTATCCAAAGAACAATTCAAATTTTCTGTATGAGATTTTAATTTTTAAGTATAGGAAATTTTACTAATTCTACGATTTAGATAAGTATACGAGTATATTATTGTATTATCCTTTATACTTTATATATAAAAAGGATTACCTATATTATGAAAACTATAGTATTACTGTGATACGTGGCTCTCATTATCTCCGCATTATTATTGTAATATTTAGATGTCATATAATATTGTGATTTTGGGAAATTTCCAATCATGATAAACCAAAATTAAGATGGGTACATGAAAATATGAGGTAAATTTTAGTAAATTATCGTTTTATTGTCTGATGCAACACAGGCCAGTTTAGTTTTTTTGTCGAAACTGTCTATATTTTCGTGTTGAGCTACATTTTTAGTTAATTGTGTTTATCCAATATTTTAAATATATTTAATTATATAATTATATAATAACTATTGTCTGTTTAATAATAATATTAGTGGTGAAAACAAAAATATAAGTATTGTATAGCAACTAGCAGATGAGAGGTATTTTATAATTATTTTTATTGTTAATTAAAAATGTTAACTTATTAAGTTACTATTTTTTTTTTAATTAAATTTTAACTTATAAAGTTAATAAAAAAATATAAAAGTCAATTTGAACTTAAATTAACATAATATTTTTAAGCTAACTTAACTTTTGAGTTAAAAAAATTCGTTAACTTGCCCAGCCTTGAGAATTTGTACATATAATTTTCGTTTGTTCACGTGAACTTTACCAATGATTTTTTTTATCGAAATCATATCATACTTGATAAAATATACAAAATATATTAATATGATCATAATATGAGTGGTATAAAAAGTATATAACAAATTGTTATTAACAATAGATAATTTTTGATATTATGTGATATGAATTTTACTAGTAAAGAAATGTTCGTAAATTGTAACTTTTTTCAATTGAGTTTTAGTTATATTTAGAGTTAAAACACCTATTATACAATATAAATTTAAAAAATTTAATTATATTATATATACCTATACCAATAGATGAAAAAAATTTAAAAATTAAAAACTAAACTAAATAATATGTAACATCATTGTTAAATTAGATTATACAAAAATATTCACATTAAAAAAGAACCTAAACGCGTTTTTATAACTTTTAACTGAACATGAAAATATATGGACGGTGTCCGTGTAAAAAGGAATAAGTACAAAACACTACTTTCGGAAAACTAAAAAAACTGTCAAAAATATCTAAAAGTTAAAATTGTTTATCAATGTTTTTGCTAATAAACCCATAATTTTTGTTGTTTTTTCATGCCATTCGATGTGGATTATGAAATTCTACAATAATTTGCAATAACATATTTTTTTTTAATTAACTTATTCCATTTTACCCGGACACCGTCTATATAATATTGTGTATTCGATTGCGTGTACCCCATTTTAATTTTCGTGTTAATTATTATTATAATATTTATATTATACTAAGATTGAAAGTATATTTATTCATAGTGATTTGGGAGATTGATGTCGTTATGTTCAATGGTCCAAAGAAATGACATAGAAGTGGAGAAAATTTGCCCGATTTTATGGATTTGATTCTAACGCATCATGGAAACACTCAATAGTGTTGTCAAATGGTTAGTGGTATTATATTCTTCTTTTAGTATACTATTGTAGTTAGTTAGTATAAACAATAGGAGTAGGCTGTATTAATTAATGTTTTAATATTATATATTCTATATTTCTCATGATGATTTATCCTGTATAGTCTGCAGCTTTTATGTAGTATCTCTGTTAAAGACTGTTAACCTTTTCATCAAGTTAACTTATGCCTAAATATTAAACAAAAATATTCTTAATTTTTAAATGAATATCTTAAAATAATCTAATAATATAAACTACCATTTACTGTAGGTACAGTTTATTTATATTACTGTTAAGAAATTAGAAAAAAAATTTCTAAATAGAAAAATATGTAGGTAAGTATTTAGTGTTAAAAAAGTTGTTTTGTCACTCGTTTTTTTCATGTTTAATGATCATACTTTTTCCATGTAATCAATTCAGTGTAGTCCTTTGTCAATTAATCTATTTTGTCCTTAAAGATAGTAAAATATATAATGGTTATATAAACTATTGGATTTCAATATATTTTGGATCACCCCCTCCCCCTTCGATCACAAGAAAAAGTTGGAAATACGCCATTGTTAAAATAAAAGGTTTTAAACTTGAAAATCGATAATTCATTAAGTCTAATCTTGGAAAGATGTTAATGAAAATGAAATTCGAAATCCCAAATTTTTATATTTTTAGAATAAAAAATACAACTGTAGAATATTTTAAACATGATTAGAATAGTTTGGATATTTACTTATATTTTATTATACAATAAGATATTTTTTATTATATTGTTCAAGTAATGTAACCCGTAAGTATTATTAATAAAATAAAATACAAAAATCGTTTTTGGAAACAAATGTGAAAAATGTGACAGAAAAATATTAGATAGAATTCAGATTGAAGTACAGTTAGGGTGATTCTTTTAACAATATTAATACAATGCTCATTATTTAAAAAGGTTATCTTGATTATGGAAAATTGTATTTTACACATTTTTAAAATTAAATACTTATATATATTTTAGTAAATATATACCATAATTATGTATCATTATTAACTAGATATATCAACTTTTGATTTTTAAATTACCGAAACGTATTCGGATATTTTTTAAATTAATTTTATTGCTTAATTTTGTCTATATTGAACTTGCGGTTTATCTTATTTACTTATTTTCAATAAAAATGTAATCTACCCGAATATTGTGTCAAAAATAGGGATTCTTACTATAGAAAAGTTTTGTTTTACTACGCATATAATATATTATCCTCTATCCAATGAAAAATCACAGATATTAAATTCAATATTTTCCTCTAAATTATTTGTGTTACCATTATATATTCTTTATACATACTGTACATTATCTTATGTATTAAAAACTATATTTATTTTAATAATTATATCGATAAAAGTCACTCAAAGTGTTTTCATAGGTCATAACACTAATTTTTGTATAATAAGTACTTACAACTTATCGGTTATATAATATAACTATATATTATGTAATATACCTAAGTATATTAGATAATATAATTATATTATATATTATAAATTATAATATATAATTATTATATTTTATGTTGTTTGCAGATGATATAGTACTGATAGGAGAAAGTCCTGAGGAAGTGAATGGTAGATTTGGAGAGTGGAGGGAAGCTCTGGAAAGTAAAGGACTAAGGATTAGTAGGAGTAAAACAGAATATATAGAGTATGATTTTGGTGAAAGGGAACACAAAGGGAATAGGGAAAGGCTAGAAATAAAGTTGAGTGGGGATGTGGTGGGAGAAGTGGAGAGGTTCAAGTATTTAGGGTCCGTTATACAGAAAGATGGGGGTTTCGAAGAGGATATGAAACACAGGATTAAGTGTGGATGGACGAAGTGGAGAGAAGCGT
>JAIPRL010000291.1:43938-77533 GCA_025469235.1 Pemphigus obesinymphae | reverse complement strand
AATTAATTCGTGTAAGGATCCCATTCTCATAGTCTCTCATGCAATTATCCAAGTATTGTATATTTTTTTCTTGTTTGGCTGTTCGTTTTCTAGTATTGATACTACGAAATTTGATATAATTTAGTGTTTGAATTCAAAGTTTCCATGAAGTTGAATATGTTAGGATGGGCATTAGTAAATTCACTATTTAGCTTTGAATGGAACGATTCACAACTATTCGTAGTTCTTTCAATATTTTTGTCAAATTGGGCCCACATCTTTGGAGGATAGGTACAGTCTGCTACTATATATGTATCATGAACGTATTAAAAAAATTGATCCAATTTCAGAGAGCATGGTTTCATGGCCATTAGATCGTTATAAAAACAGTCTTCGACGTCGTCAGGAGATAAAAGTGGCAATCCAAAAAATAATTTTAAAAGTTGCCCAATTTCTGACTCCTCGTTTTTAAACTCTACAGATAGACCAACTTGTTGAATTTTTCTCCACCAAGACTGCGTCAAATGGAACCTGCAACCACGAACTGTAACTTGTGGCCACTGTGTATTTATAACATTATGTATTGCCATTTCAAAATCAGCGAACACGGTATCCACTTTTACGTACTTTGCGATGTTTTTGAAAGCAAGCATATAACTTTCCATATTTTTATTTGGGAGTAAGGTAAATACGACAGGTACATAAAATTTTCCATTCTTAATAAATATAGAAAATAATTGATAAAATTGTTTTGGGCAACTTTTAAATGTGCTATCGACAAATATCGTATTAGCTTTTTTCAGATGCTCCAAGTTCTTTATACATGTAAATGTAATGATATTGTTTATCGAATCATTATTATAATATATATATAAATGGATTTAAAACGGGAACCAATTCAGACACTGCAATTTAGACCCGGGAACCAATTCGGCATCAGCCTAAGGTTAGTGTACATTTCTGCAGCCTGGAAATACGCCACGAAAATTATTATCCTAAAATACAAAAGAAGACTTAAACGAACCCTTCAATCACAGAACAATATCACTATTATCGCATATCTATAAAATTTTAGAACGCATAATTTTCGTAACATTGTCATTGTGATACACCCAATGATTCATAGTGAACAGTATGGGATCTGCAATTAAAATTCTACCACTCTCCAATTCGTATATTTAGTCGACCATTTGTGCGTGCATACAAGCTATTGATAAAGAACTGCTGTGGTAATTCTGGACGAAGAGAAGGCCTTTAAACGTGTATTATACGAGGGTCTTCTCCACGAACTTCAAAAAATAGGTATACCTACAAACATTACAAAAATAATTTATTCATTCCTTGAAAAAAGATCTTTTAAAAAACGCCAAGGCGAAACTACTAGCAGCCGGCCTGTCCTCGTATGTGTGCCGCAGGACTAAAATAAAATGTTTATTGCCAACATGTTATATTGTATACACACATGTCTATATACCAATAAATGCAAACGCGAATCTTGCACTCTTCGCAGATGATACCAAAAACTAAAATCTGAAGAGAACAATACTACAGTTAAAAGTTCAACTGGATTCCATAGTACAATGGCTTAGGAAATAGGGTCACCGCAGAAACCCAAAATAATCAGTATCAATTATCTATCTATATATATAAAAATTTCGTGTCACGATGTATGTTCGCGATAAACTCCGAAACTACTGAACGGATTTTGATAAAATAATATTATATGGTCCGACTTAAAAGATAAAATAGTTTTTATTCAATATTTATTATTAATAATAAATAATTATTAATAATATGTGGTGAGCGCCGAGAATATTCTGGAACGGTCGCGTCGCGCGGCAGGTAGCTATTGCTGCGTGTCGGGTGGAACGTTTTAGAATGTTCGTAGCGCCGCCTGTCGCTGCCTCGAGAATATAAAGCGCCACAATCTGACCGAGTCAGTCATTACCGAGTTAATACCTTATCACGCCGTCTCGAGTTTCGTTTGTTATTTATATTAATTAATTTAAATTGTATTGGTTTAGTGTTTTCGTATTTTACTTTACCTACACGCTAACCATAAATACTTTGTATTGTGCTATTATTGTGCAGTGTTCAGTTTGAATATTCTTTAATTTTTTTTTAATTTAGTATAATGCCGCGGAAATCTAACCTTAACAATCAGTATAGTAAAAATGCACGACGTATGCGTGCTAATAGAGCTCATGAATCGGAAGAATAAATTGCAGCAAGAAACGCAGCTCAACAAATCAGAACAGCAGAAATTCACAGACAAGAGTCTCGAGAACAGCGTGATGAACGTCTACGACAAAATATATTGAGAACAAGATCGGCGCGAGAACTGCACAAAGAGAACGCGACAGATAGCGACAACAAACCAACCGTGCATTAACACGTGCATCATTCGTTCGCCTTGCGTTCGAATATGCACCAGACATCAAACACTCTGCACATCCTAAAATTATGATTGGTGCAATGGATAAAATATGCCAATATTGTCAAGCGTTAAAATTCCGCAATGAAACTACTGGTATGTATTGTGCATCTGGAAAAGTTGTACTGGCACCTCTTCCTATTCCGCCGGAACCTTTAAAATTATTTCTTGCTGGCGAATCAGATGATTCAAAATTATTTTTACGTAAGATACGCAAATTCAATTCTTGCTTCCAAATGACGTCCTTTGGCGCAACTAAAATTTGCGATCTCACATCTAATAGAAATAATTTTGAAACTACGTTCAAAATCCAAGGCCAAGTGTACCACAAGATTGGGTCATTAATGTCAATGCCTAATGATGATCCAAAGTTTCTCCAAATTTATTTTATGGGCAGTTGTGAGGAACGCGTGACAACTGGGTGCCTGCATAATTTCATCGAACAAGCAGAAGAAAGAGCAATTGTGAAATCTTTGGAAAACTTTTTTGAAAATTATAATCAACTTATCCAATTATTTAAAAGAGTATCGCCTCAATTAAGAAATGATAATTATCAAATTGTCATCAAAGCCGACAAAGTACCATCAGGAGAACACGCTGGCAGGTTCAACGCGCCAACCGTAGATGAAGTTGCTGTTATTATGATTGGTGATCCAGTTAACAACAGAGACCTCAAATCATACGTCGAGACAGCACTGTTCATATAATTTCAAACCTTCATCATTCGTATGACGCACTTCAGTATCCCCAAATATTCTGGCAAGGGCAGGATGAATATCACATCAACATCAAACAGCGTGATTCAATCACTGGTACGTTTAATAATCTATACTATTTAATACCTTATTTTGGTGATTTTAATTTCTTACTCTTAATTTTTATAACCATTTAATAACTCATTTTTTTAGGTAATGAAATCAATAAAAAAGTTAGTTCAATGAACTACTACGCGCATCGATTGATGATTAGACTTAATCAAGATAATTATATCCTTTGATATCGTCAACTATTCCATCAATACGTTGTGGATATGTTCGCTAAGATTGAAAGTGAACGTTTACGGTATATTAGATGCAACCAGGCTAAATTAAGATCAGAGGAATACATCCATTTTCGAGATGCTATCACCAGAAACATCGATGAAATTTTAAACGCCAATGACAACGGAACTGCATGTATTTTACCTTCAAGCTACATCGGCAGTACACGGAGCATGCAGGAATACATACAAGATGCGATGACTTATGTACGACATTACGGTCGACCTGATTTGTTTATTACATTTACGTGTAATCCAAATTGGGAAGAAATAAAAAGTTTGTTATTACCAGGCCAACAATCAATACATCGTCACGATATCATTGCACGTATGTTCAAACAAAAGTTAAAATCTTTAATTGATTTAATCGTAAAATATTCAGTTTTTGGTAACACACGTTGCTGGCTGTATTCTATTGAGTGGCAAAAGTGAGGTTTACCTCATTCTTATATTTTGGTTTGGCTTGAAGATAAAATCCGTCCAGAAGAAATTTACCAAATAATTTCTGCCGAAATTCCGGATCCACTAACTGACTCAGAATTGTTTGTTACCAGTCACAAGATCCACGGATCGTGTGGTGTTTTTAACATGACATCACCATGCATGGAAGAAGGAAGGTGTAAGAAACGTTTCCCGAAACCCTTTACCAATGATACTATTACGGATATCGATGGTTATCCATTGTATCGCCGCAGAGACCCTGACAATGGTGGTCACACATTTACAATGCGAATGTCGAATTCTAGAAATGAAGTTGAAATTGATAATCGGTGGGTAGTTCCATACTCACCATTGCTGTCAAAAGCGTATAAGGCTCATATTAATGTCGAGTTTTGCAGTTCCGTCAAATCCATTAAGTACATTTGTAAATATGTTAATAAAGGTAGTGATTTGGCCGTATTTGAAATACAAAATCTAAACAAAAATGACGAAATAGCAAGATACCAGATGGGTAGATATATAAGCAGCAGCGAAGCTATCTGGCGTATTTTCAGTTTTCCCATACACGAAAGAGAACCTTCTGTCCAGCATCTTGCAGTATATCTTGAAAACGGTCAATGAGTATATTTTACCGAAGAAAATATTCTCTAAAGAGCATTTGAGACACCGAAAACGACACTAACTGAATTCTTTACATTATGTCAAAAATCTGATGTATTCGGCCAATTTACAAAAACATTATTATATACCGATGTTCCACGCTATTTTACATGGAATAAAATAGGGAAAAAGTGGGAGCCACGTAAGCAAGGAAAACCACATCAATCGATTTCAGGCATATTTAAAGCTAAGACATTAGGACAACTTTACACTGTACATCCTAAACAACGTGAATGCTTCTTTTTGCGTTTATTGCTGGTGAATATTCCCGGACCAACATCTTTCGAATATTTGCGAACAGTGAACGATCGAGTGTTCAATATATATCAAGATGCATGTTGCGAGTTACAACTACTGGAAGCAGATAATCATTGGGACTTGACACTTGCTGATGCAGCGTTGACATCCACACCGAATAATATTCGTCAATTGTTTGCAGTAATTTTGACAACATGTTTCAACAACACAATCATCGACTCTGTGAGAAAAATATAAGATATACTGCATTGAATTAGATGAACAAATCAATGTCCAAATTTAGATTTCACACCAGAGATGTATAATGAAGTATTAGTGTTGATCGAAGATTTATGTATTTTAATTTAAAATTTGCCACTTAGTCATTATGGAATGCCATCACCTGAACGCCTGGCTGCCGACTTAGTTAACATTGATTTTCAACGAGAAAAACAATACAATGACTTTGACTTAGCTACAATTATTGTGAATAATGAGCCATTACTGACAGCCGAACAAAAAAATATTTATAATCGGATAATGCTGACCGTTGATGCTGACCAAGGTGGTTTTTTTTTCTTAGATGCACCAGGTGGAACAGGTAAGACATTCTTAATATCATTAATTCTTGCAAAGACACGTTCCTAACAGAAAATTGCTTTGGCAATTGCATCGTGAAACATTGCTGCAATTTTGTTAGATGGTGGATGAACAGCACATTCAGCATTGAAGTTGCCATTAGATATTCATAACAAACCAAACGCAATGTATAACATTAAAAAAAAAAGCGGAATGGCTACAGTGTTGCAAAAGAGTGCAATAATAATTTGGGATGAGTGTACTATGACTCATAAACATTCACTTGAAGCATTTCATAGAACTATGCAAGATTTGAAAGGCAACAATAAACTTTTCGGTAGTACTGTTTTACTACTGTCTGGTGATTTCCGGCAGACTTTACCAGTTATTCCTCACTCTACTTTTGCCGATGAGATTAACGCATACTTAAAACAATCGTTTTTACGGACAAGTGTTGAGACACTTCGACTGACTTGCAAATGATCCATCGGCACAAGTATTTTCTAAACAATTGCTGGGTATTGGAAATGGATTACCAGATATTTTCTGCACTGTTGTTGAAACGAGAAATGAACTAATTGAGAATGTCTTTCCGGATATATTGAATTATCATTTAGATCACAATTGGCTCTGTAATCGTGCTATTTTGGCAGCAAGAAACGTTGATGTGAACGAAATTAACTTCCATATACAACAGATGTTGCCCAGTGATTTGATGTCTTTTAAATCAATCCACACAGTTATTGATGAAAACGAAGTCGTAAACTTTCCTACTAAATTTTTGAATTCTCTGGATTTGCCATGAATGCCACCACACAATCTTCAATTGAAAATTGGTTCACCAATTATTCTTCTACGTAATTTAAACCCACCTCAAATATGTAACGGTACACGTTTAGTCATAAAAAAATGACCGAAAATATTCTCGAAGCAACAAATTTGACGGGAAAATTTAAAGGAAATGTCGTCCTGTTGCCACGTATTCCACTGATAGTGTCAGAATCTCCAATACCAATAATTAAAAGGCTCCAATTTCCGATTTGTTTAGCTTTTGCGATGACCATAAATAAATCTCAAGGCCAAACAATGTCTATTTGCGATTCGGATTTGGAAAACACATGTTTCTCACATGGAGAGCTATATGTTGCCTGCTCACGTGTAAGAAAACCATCAAATTTCTTCGTGTTAGCGAAAGACAGGTTATCCAGGAATGTTGAACACAAAGTAGTACTTAGATCATTTTTAATTTTAATAATTTAAAATTGAAAAAATAATAGTTCGACGTCAATGTTATCTACCTCATTTAAAACAATTAATTTTTATATGTTTTTAATGTATATAGTATATTTTGTAAGTAAGTCACTGATTACAAACAATAATTTAATATAAGATGAATAAAATGTAAATTCAGAAAGTATATATGTTGGTTTGTGCTTAATTTCAACATTTCGATACTTTACCTATTACTTTTAAATTTTGGCGAAACGTTTTATTTTCAATCTCATATGAATAAATCTATTTAAAATTTTTTTAGAAAATATTAATTTGATTGTACCAAAGAATTAGTAAAAAATTGATTCAATGTATTATAATTACTGAGCCACAGCAACGCGTGGCTGGGTCAGCTAGTCATATATAAATTTGACGGGTGTAATAACGTACATTATTTTACCTAATTTTTGGTCTCACCATTGAACATGCTCAATATTTTTAAATATTCAAAATATTGCCAAACTTCTTTTGTTTCATTGAACGAAGAGATATACAGTAAAATTATTATTATTATTATTTTTTAATTCTTGTATTTCAATTTTCTTTTTATAATAATTGACTTAAAATGATTAATAAAAGGACATGTATATATATATAATCGTATCAATATATGTATAAAGTAACTAGTTATTATTAAGATATATATATTATACAATAAACCATAAATGATCAATGTATAATTAGATTTCTTAAATTTTGGAAACAGAAAGATTGTGATTACGATTTATAAATTTTAATCGATTTAGTGTAAAATAAATATGACAACGTCGAGTAAAAAACCACATTTAATCGTGCTGTTTTTGAGTGCAGATAGCAGGCTAGTCCTTTGATACGGTGCACACTACTTGCATCCTAAATTCTTATCAATAATACACTTGCGTCCGTAAAAAATCAAATACCCAAATCTGTTATCTACGGTTCATACTACTTGCGTCCCAAAAAAATATATCAATTAAAATGTAAGACCTACTTGCGTCCGTACCTATTTCCTGATCTGAAATGATCAGCTATTCGACTACGAATTAGTATACGTTTTCGTTTTACGATTTATTTGATTCACATTTAATATACATATAATACATATAATATAGGTAATATAACATTACAATTTATAGACAATTAATAATTGTATAATAATAAGTTAGTTTTTCTAAATCATATTTGAATTTTCTTCATTGTTCATAATTGTATGCTTCATAATGTCTAGGTACCTTTAAAATGTATATTAACTTGTTTCGTTATTTTAAAATTACGTTATATAATATTGTTATATTGAGTTTTAGGTGTCTAAAAATGTGTAACCGTATTATTTTCCTTTTTGAATGATTTATTGATGAATAATGTTCATTCTTCGTGGACTTTGCTATAAACGCATTTTTTCATATAATATAGGTACGTATATATATTAGGTTCGTATATTATTTGCTCTTATCATGACCGAAATGCGTCCCAATTTCCGGGACGCAAATAGACCATCGCTTATCAATTAATATTGGGACGCAAGTAGTGTGCAACTTATATTTCAACACAGATATCTATACTATACTGTACTATACTATACTGTATAGTATAGATATCTGTGTATTTCAACCATCTGGCAGAATCCGTGATAATGATAATGATTTATGATATTATTTATCACGGATTCCACTATCATTGTTAAACCGTGATAGTTATCATCCGACGATGGCTGCGTCGACGTGACACACACACTCGTTCACCCGCACTTTGGTCGGGACGGGAACGAGAAAGCGGTAGGGGCAATAACGTACGTCCGCGCGGTGCACACGCAGCACGCAGAGAACCTGAGACGGCCGATGCCATCACACCATATTATTATACTTCGCTGGTATCAAATTTGATGATAAGAAAGTCCATCTATTGTCGTCTGTCGATCGTCGGGTAAATACGGCGATTACCCTACCAATATTATTGTTTAATTTTGATGTTCTCCAGAGATATCCACAACTGTCGGTGAGTAATTCAGAAAATTTCAATAACTACTACCTATTGTTTATTATTTGGAACAACCGACGTGCATTTGTGTGTAGTACCTACTTATCGGCCACACGAATACACGATATTATAATTTATTTAGGTAATAGGACGAAATCCCCACCCTCAAATATAGACCTCGGACAAAATCATCCCAGGAATACTATTTTGTATTTGTATGGAAACACCATGCCATCATTTCCCATATAAAATTATAAAATATATTGAAGTGTATGTGTTTTTTCCATATGGAGTTCGTCCGTAAGAATACAAAATTGCCCTCAGGTTTGTAAAAATAGGACATAGTCCCCCTCCAGAAAAAAAGTTTCAAAGATAGTATAAGATAAAAATTTTATTCTTATATGTCCATTTAGTAATATTACCTAAATATCTGTAAATATATTTTCAAATACCCACCTAATTAATAATTTTATCTAAATAGATACCTACTGTTCATAAAGTAAAAATCGTAGTAATCGTATCGTAATATTTATAGTATATTCATAAATTGTGGTTTCAATAATAACTCATATAGGTACCTAGGTATTAGGAATTAAAGTGACTCATTTTTGTGTTATGTTTCAACTTGTTTATCATTCCATCCATCAACTACTTATATTACTATATTAGTATAATATTTATTATGTTATTTTCAAAGAATATAGTGTAGGTAAATAAGTAAAGGTATCTACAGGTTTGAATCGAATCCAACGTAATTTACCTATTACTAAATATTAATATATATAACACGTAGTGTAAAAATATGTTAGCATAACATCGACTGCAATATATGTTTTCGTAACAATCGATACATTTTATTAAAATATTAATCATTTGTTTATTGTTTCATTTAACAATTTTGTCCCAATTTTGTGATATTAGTTTTTGTTAGGCATTAGGTACATACAATGACTTGATATTTAAAGTTTTTGGGTTGAAAAGTCATAGGTATGGATAACGTGAGTAATGAAGTCGTTAAAATGATAGCATTGGTCAATCATAATTCATTACTATTATACCTACTTTTATAGTAGGTACCTAGTGACATTAGTTTTCTTTGTACACAAATATATATATAAATGATATTCCTAGGTAGGTACTTCAGTGTTTCATTATAAACTAGGGTAGCCAGATTAAATTTTAAGAAGTCTGGTACAATTAAATCCAACTTTTTATTAGTAAACAATTTTTTTTTTTTTGGGGGGGGGGAGTCCATTTTTATTTAACTTGTGCAAGTCTTATAAACTTTCTTGAGTATTAAGTATTTTCATTAAAAGAAAACACATTTTACACATGCAATATTTAGGGGGTTTTCTATAAACAATTTTGAAGACATTTTAAGAAAAATAAAAATCTAATAATTTAAAAATATTTAAGTACATTTAAAAGTAGTTCCGTATCAGTACAACTTTTTATTGTTGTGTGGTCTCGATATTTATTAACAAAACCGTTTTACAAGAAAAATTTGTTCTCGGGTTGTAGTTATAATTAAGAAACCAAATTTTTACACAATATTATTGACAAAATTATCTGTATTCTGTATTCTTTATTGTTCATTTTACAATATCACAAATATAATTGATGTTATCTGTAAAAATCTTCCAAAAATAGTTTTTACAAGATTAATAACTTAATATAAGATTTTATATTTTAAAAAAAATCACAATGATAGAACACAAATAATATTGTGTAAAATTGGGTTTCTTCTTTGTGACTATAGCCCGAGAACACATTTTTCTCACAAAACCGTTTTTATTGTAAAATAACGCATATGTGGTGGTGTCCTCTTAAAAAAAAAAAATATGTATATATTTATATATATATATATGAATTTATACTATATACAAACTGCAGGGGGGTTAATGGCCTGATAAATAAACTATAGTTTGGGATAGGTATGTACTTAATAATAAAATAAACCCTGTTGGACGATAAACTATACAGGAAATGATTAAACTTTGCCGATTGTTCAATTTACGTATTCTTATAAAATATAATAAGTACCTATATCGATAATTATTTATATTATTTATATAAATTTTAAATACGTATTACTAATCAAATTTTTAATTTCGGGACATTATATTGGTGTTGCTCAAATCCGATAACAATACCTAGTCCTGATGGACTTCTTTGGAACACTGGGAGTTGAGTTTCTAAACCGGTAACGTCCCAGACGAATGGCCACCCCCTATATATATACATACCTACTTAGAAATCTATTTCTATGGTAGTATGTAATTAATCATAACATTTTCAAGATTATCATTTTAACAAATTTACCCTCAAACATATTTAAAATTTATTGAGTTTTGTAATATTTTAATGTAGGTATTGTCTCCAATTTCTATTAAGTAAATATATTAATAAATTTGATTGAAAAATGTATATACTTATGTTTAATACAAAAATAGTTTATTGTTTTATTTCTTAGCTGCATTAGTTATAACCTTCATTTTAATAATATTTACTATCATAAAAATATATAATTACTAGCTAATAAACATACATAATGGTAATATTATTTACTATCATAAAAATATAGAATTACCAGCTAATAAACGTATATAATGGTACCACAGAATCTGTACATGATATTAGGAACATTTTATGATTTTACGATTAACAATCCCCCATCTCCCTCAGTCTTCGTGAGCGACTATTGAATTGCATATAAGAAAATTAATTTTATCAGATAAATAGCAGTTCTTCTTTTATTCTGATTGAGCCAATGAGACAAAAACCTATATTTAGCTTATAACTCTTAGTAAAGTAATTGTTTGATAAGTTTAATAAGACGAGTGATATAACGAAAGTGGGGGTAAGTGAAGACGCTATACGCGTACTATATCGTATTTTTTTTTATGAATAGGTTCAATTAATGTAGATCTAAATATTGAGCGCAAGAACAAAACTAATACTGCCCTTATAATTAATTTTAATTTTAATAATTGAAAAAACAATAATTGTTCAGTAATAATACTGTTTATCACTATGGTTTATCCGATAAACTTTTTTTGAATTTAGTTCATATTTTCAATGAACTTAAACTTAATTTTAGTAGTTTATTTTACTTTAAAAGTTCAATAATATTAAAAATTGTTTAAAAAAATGGGAATCTTACTATTGAAAAATGTTTAAATAAATATATCTAAATAAACCGCTACAATATAAGTTTTATTATTAGTTACAACAAAATTCCACTGAAAAAGTGATAACATACCTAGTGTCTAAGTACTCTTGCAATAAAACGATAATTGTGTACTTATCCACATTGCTTATTATTACAACTTTTAAGTGTAATTACTCATTATAATAATGATTTTTACTATTTTTAATTTTCATTTAAAATCCTATATAAGCCACATATTGTGGTATTTAAATAAATTGACATTTTGAAATTTTCTAAAAACAAGTTTTTTTATTATGATTAATGTTTTTATTTATTTTAAATATTTACTACTATTTATTATAATATTACATTATTTATTGATATTTGATACTAATTATCATTAAAATTATTTAAAATATCAAATTGTCATCGATATTTAATTTGATAAAATCGTTTAAAGTAAGATATCAATGATAACCATTTGGTTTTAGTTAAAATTGGTAAAAAAAAAAAATAATTAATTAATTAGAACATTTTTGAAAAATTAACTTAAATTAATTTACAAACAAACTTGAACAAAATAAGTTCATCTACAACAAATTAACTAGTTTATATTTTAAATGAACTTTCCAAGGTCTGGTTTATTGCTATTGTTGTGGTGTAATCTATATTATACCTATTGATTAATATTAATAATTTTTGTGTAATATAATACAATATAAATATGTTATGTAATATATTCTTTTTTGTTATCTCTAATATATGTACTAAATTTTTCCCATTTTTTACATTATAATCATTACCTATCACAAATGTAGGAATTTTTAATTATTAGGTATACTCTTATCTAATATATTTTTAATTAATTTTATGTTTTAAACCATTGTCTCAGTATTAACTAATAAAAAAAATAATAATAAGTAATAATAACATAATAGGTATAGGTAATATACAATAATAATTTTTTATTGCACACATTCTGTACCTAGTTTATCTATAACATTCATTCTGTTTATAAATAATGCTTTTTTTTATTAATTTATATTAAAACTTAATTTGTATACAAGTATAATATTTATATATTATTTTTTTCTGTAAATTTAGTTTTAATTAATGATTTATAAAGTTTTGATATATAGATTAAACACATTATATTTTAATGCTAGCTCTTTTATATATCTTATACACATGTTATAAATATAAAAATAACTTTAATAAATAAATGCATATATAGGTAATAAATAAATACTAAGAACCTGTACCACACTCCAAAATTATAATCTTATCAAAAAGAAAAATCAACAAAACAAAGATAATCATTAAAATATAATTATTCTACATAATATCTAATTTTTATTTTCTTAATGCTCCATTTTACTTGTTTTACCCCAATTTTCTCTATATTTGTTTTATGAAGTGTTATTTTAATAATAATCTATTACTAAAATAAAACAAAAAGTAATTGATTATTATTAAGAATAAGCTAAAAATAAATATGTTTTATTATACATAACCTATGTAATTTAATTTAAAAGGGCAGTCTATAGTGATACTGAAATAAATCAAGTTTATTTTATATCTACATATTTTATATATTGTTTGAATATTTCAATGTAAAAAACTGAGTTAAAGAATTTGCATTTTTCATGTTAATCAGAGTTTTTTAATTATTACCCATATTGAATAACTTAAATATTAAATTTCCTACTTTTTAATATCTACCATAAAATATTATTTTATTTGTAATACCTACATACATACAATTATAAGATATCTTTTATAAAAGTTATAAAAAATATATATAAAATAAATAGTTATTATAGTGGAAAATTAAATTAAATTATTTATTCAATAAATATCTTGTTTTGTAAATGTAATTTAATACTTGGATACTAAGATATTTTGAGTCACATTAAATCACTTTATTACATTACGTATTAAATAAAGTTAGTAAATTTATTATATTATGATATTGTATACTTACTACATATTATACATTGTATCACGTTAAAAATTATGCAATGATATACATGCAATATTATCAAAATTAACTAAGAGTCATTTAACTTCTCTCTTATTTTAATTTTTTAATTTTTTTTTTTTTTTGTAAAGTGTATTAGTACCTAATCTAACCTCATATTCAATATGTTGTTAATTATATTGTGTTGTGTACTCAAGTAAATAAATCATTTTAATAAATAATATTAATTATTGATAATTGTATTTATTGAGTATAATAAAATCTGTTATATTAACCATTACAATATAAAAATATCTTTATTATAAAGTACTATACATAGATATATATATATTATATTTTGTATTGTTCTATTATAAAAGTAATTTCTTAAAAATTATACATCATTTAATTTGTTTTGTATGCATGTTTTAATAAGTAAATGGTTAGTTTTCCTATTTGTTGTTCGAATATACAAATTGATTTTTGTTTTTTTTTTTTTTTTTTGTTTTAGCTTACAATTTTTATAAAGAATGTCGAATAATGATGCAAAGAAGAAGAAGAAGACAGTTGCCCCAGTCAAAGATAAAAAAGGACCTGGAAAAAAGGCTATTGCAGCTCTAAAAGAAGTATTACAACAACAAAAAGAAGAAGAGGAAAAACTCCGTAGAGAAGAAGAAGAAGAAGAAAAACGTTTAGAACAACTTGAAAGAGAAAGAGAAGAAAAATTAAAATTAGAACAAGAAAAGAAAGAAAAGAAAAAACAAAAAGAAAAAGAAAAAAAAGAAAGATTAAAAGCTGAAGGTAAATTTTTGACTCCTAAGCAAAAAGCTGATCGAGCCCGTGCACAATTACTTTTAGAAACATTCAAAGCACAAAGTGAAGCACTGCGAGCTCAATCAACTGTAGAAAAAGTAGATGATAATGGTGAATCTGAAGAGTCTGATGAGGAAACCAATGAAAATACGGAGAATAGTCAGGATATTGTAGAAAAGGTTGAAAAAGTTAAAATACAAAATGGGGGTATCTCGAAAGAAGAAGAAGAATCCAATCTTCGAGCTGCTGTTGTTTGTGTTTTAGGTCATGTAGACACAGGTAAAACTAAAATATTAGACAAGCTACGTAGAACTAATGTTCAAGATGGTGAAGCTGGAGGTATTACCCAACAAATTGGAGCTACAAATGTTCCACTTCATGCTATAAAAGAACAAACAAAAGTTGTGATTGGAAATGCAACTCGAAAGTTTTTAGTTCCAGGTTTATTAATTATTGACACACCTGGTCACGAATCTTTTAGCAACCTCCGTAATAGAGGTTCATCATTATGTGACATTGCTATTTTAGTTGTTGATATTATGCATGGTTTAGAACCCCAAACTATAGAATCTATTAATATTTTAAAAACTAAAAGAACACCTTTTATTGTTGCTTTGAATAAAATTGATCGACTATATGATTGGCAAACTAATCCACGTAAAGATGTAAGAGATATTTTAAGTTCTCAACATTCCAATACGCAAAATGAATTTAAGACAAGATCACAGAATGTTATATTACAATTTGCCGAGCAGGGTTTAAATGCTGCTTTATTCTATGAAAACCCTGATCCAAAGACATATGTATCTTTAGTTCCTACATCAGCAATTACTGGTGAGGGGATGGGAAATTTATTAGATCTTATTATTGAAAACTGTCAAACACATTTATATAAAAGACTTGTATTTAGTAATGAATTACAAGCCACCGTGTTGGAAGTAAAAGCTATAACTGGTTTAGGAACTACTATTGATACTATTTTAGTAAATGGTTATCTTAAGGAAGGAGATACAATTGTTGTAGCAGGCACTGATGGGCCACTTGTGACGCAGATAAGATCATTATTAATGCCACAACCTCTAAAAGAACTTAGAGTAAAAAATGCATATGTTGAATATAAAGAAATAAAAGCTGCTCAGGGTGTTAAAATTGCTGCTAAAGATTTAGAAAAAGCTATAGCCGGTTTAAATATTTATGTAGCACATAAACCAGAAGAAATAGAACCCCTTAAAGAGGTAGTAGCAAGAGAATTAAAGTCTGCTTTAAGTACTATAAAGTTACAAGATAGAGGTGTTTATGTTCAAGCTTCAACTTTGGGTTCATTAGAAGCTTTATTGGATTTCTTAAGATCCAGTAAAATACCATATAGCAACATAAGAATTGGTCCTGTTGTTAAAAAAGATGTTATGAAAGCTTCAATAATGTTGGAACATTCTCCTTTATATGCTACTATATTGGCTTTTGATGTAAAAGTTGAAAAAGATGCGCAAGAATTAGCAGATACGTTAAATGTTAAAATATTCCAAGCGGATATTATATACCATTTATTTGATAAGTTTACGGCATACCAAGAAGATACAAAAAAGAGAAATCGAGACCAATTCAAATCAATTGCAGTATTTCCTTGTAAACTTAAAGTTTTACCACAATTTGTGTTTAATTCACGAGATCCAATTGTCATGGGAGTCATGGTAGAATCTGGAATTGTAAAAGAAGGTACTCCTATATGTGTGCCAAGTAAAGAATTTGTAGACTTGGGTATTGTGACCAGTATAGAAAACAACCATAAAACTGTAGAAACTGCTAGAAAAGGTCAAGAAATTTGTATAAAAATTGAACCAATACCAGGTGATTCACCAAAAATGTTTGGAAGGCATTTTGATGAAAAGGATCTATTGGTGAGCAAAATATCCAGACAGTCAATTGATGCATGCAAAGATCATTTTAGAGATGATTTATTGAAGACTGATTGGCAATTAATGGTTGAACTCAAAAAATTATTCGAAATTTTATGATTAAATATTATTAATTAAAACCTTTTTTTCTATGAAATAAAAGTAAAACAAATGAACTATTCCAAATTGGAAAGTATTTTTTATTATTAGTTCTATCCTTAAATAAAGTATCTATTCACTATTGAAATGAATAAGAATATGATTTATTACAATTGTTTAAATTATTTATATGAAAAAAAAAAAATTGAAAATAAAGTATGCAGGAACAGTTGAGGTGATAATAACAACTCGCTCACATTCTCATCTGATGCACCGCCATAAATATTTAATTCTCCTATTGTAGTTAAAGTTTAATATTGGTTATGAGAGATTGGAACTAGCTTCTAAGAGTTAATATAATTTATCATATATATAATGTATATTTAACATATAAAGGTTCTGGTACACAAGTTTGTGATATTTTAGATTTAGTTGGAGTCCCTAATATGTGTAATACAAAATATACCTACAGAATTTGGGAAAAAAAATAACTGTTATAGCAAAATAAAATTATTGGTTGAATATTTTCTAATATAATATGTTCAGTAAATATTATATAAAGTATTCAATTTATTTTTATTTTTTAAGTAAATATAGGTGTGCGGATATTGCTTAGAATATTTCAATCATCTTACCTATAGTCTCAAGGTCCTATGAACCTCTCGACTGATGACTGAGCCCCTGAGCCAAGGAAAAATAGATTACCTGAGGGTGGTTTAAGTTTTGTTAAATCTAAATATCTAATCCTAATTAGTGGGGTAAAATTGAACCGAGAACTATTGCGTATTTGTTAAAAAAAATTACTTTGAAATTACAACATAAAAATGTCATTTTAGATAATACTACAGTATTTAAAATTAGTATAACTTTTTAAAAATTTGTTTCCTCAACTTAATATGGAATTAGGATAAAAAAAAATAGTAAATACTATTGATTAAAGAAAATGGAAGTTAATGACGTAAATTTGACTTAAGAGACGCTATAGGTACCAGCAAATTTTCAATGAAAAACCTGCATTAGCATTTTTACTTTTTATCAACTTACAAACATGAAATAAAAAACAAATTATAACTATAAAATCGTGGGGATTTTGTCCGAGGTCGATATTTTGGAGGTATTTTGTCCGTTTACCTAATAGTTGATACTTGTACATACATGAATCTTCTATTTTATCAATAATAAAAACTTATATTAATTAAAATATTGGTTTCATTTAATAATATCCAAATAACACTACAATAATAATGTTTTACATGATTAAACACGATAATAATGGTAATTTTAAAAATTCGATTTGTGTTAATTCTAATAAAAAAAAATTTACTGCAGAAACAGGTCAAGTACTATATATACTAATATATAATACTAATATAGTATTATTTTTTTTAACGGGTTTAATAAAAAAAAAAAATCAGAGTACCTTATATTATTTTATTAAGTAGATACTATAGGTAATGAAAAAATATTAGATACCAACAATAAAAATCTCAGTCTTGCTGGGAAAGTTTTTTAAAGTTTACTCAAAATCAGAAATTTGACACTTGACGGGTTTCTGAAACAATCGATTCAATTTGATTTTATTTCATCATTCTATGATATTCTCAAGTTGTTAAAAATTAAAGTTGCGTAAACATGTTTTTTAACAAATATCCCACTTACACAACAACAAAAATGGTATTGACACACGACTACTTTTAAATTGTTTTAAAATATAATTAAATATATTCAAATTTTTGGATTTTCATTTTTCTTAAAATTTCATAAAAATTGGGTGTAACATAGATGATTTTTGGTACCATAAAATACGCTCACTAAAATTGCAAATAATTTTGATCAGAGTAAATTTAAAGCCAAATCTCCTATTATCAAAATTAAAGAGAACAATATTTTCGAGTACTTCTTGAATACTTTTTTAGAAAAATTAATTTCCAAATGAGTTATAATTGTTTAAATATGCTAAAAAAAGGTTGTTCACTTGTATGCAATATATTGCACGTCATATTTGGAATAATGAAAAAAAATTCCGAGGTTATAAAATTAATCTGGACTCATTTAATTAGAATCTAAGTAGACATATTTTTTTTTTTAACAAATATCGTGATTACACAACAATAAAAATAGTATTAGCACAGGACTATTTTTGAATTACTTTTAAAATATTATATTAAAATATTTATAAATAACTGCAGGATAGTACCTAGGTACCTATTTTTATTTTTCTTGAAAGTTCATAAAAATTTTCTACACAAAATTCCTTAAAAACCTAACCTAACCACGAAAAAGTTGATTTTTAAAATTAAGGACATTTTTCAAATTTTAGACTATGCAAAAAAATTGATTTTGTTATATTTTCATGTTTTGATATTATTTTTGAGTGTAAATATTTCAGATACTTACGATATTTTAATTTTGATAAGATATACAACTATTTTTAATCCCAATAATTTAAATAGATATATTTTTCTTTAAAATTTAAATTATGTAAAAAAAAAAAAAGACGCCGACAAAGCATAGATAATGATTTCGTGTATACATTTGGTAATAGGTCAATTCAAATTCATTTTCAGAATGAAAATCGGTACACGTCATTCCATGTAATCTTGGGAGTTGCAAGCGATGTTTTTCATGAAAAATATTAGTTTTTATTTTAATAGCTACACACAGGGTAAATTTACCCCGCTCACTTGACATGTCTAATACAATATTATAATCGATGATCCGGACACGTTGTGATTTCGAGTATTAGACGTTAGTATATATTTTCTTATTGTTTTATTTTTTCAAATGTTTATGTTTTATTAGGAGGTGCCCAGCATTTAATTAATACGTCTACACGACTACACCTATTAACATTGATTATATGTTATAGTTTTTTGTAAATAATATTTTTCATTAGGTAATTAATTTAAAATTAATACGTACCTACTTATTATTTTAGGCAATTTTATATTAGTAATAAGTATATAAGTATAGGTACTTAGTACCTATACTAGTATAAATATATAAGGGTTATATGTCAAATAATCAAAGATGTAAGAGTCGATTTATACAAGCAACTCAAGAATAAAGCGCAAGACCGAGAATCATGGAGAAAACATTTATTGTAAACTAATCATTTAAATATATTTTAAAATTTTCAGGTGTTTAGAACCAACACTTTCGGATTTTTGGGGATTTTTTTAAACCGTATTTTTTTCGTTAAAATTAAGTTTTTTTTTTTTTTTGATATATTCGACTTGATCAAAAAAATATCGATTTTAGACCTTTCACTGTGACATAATTGTGAGACTGGCTGGTCCGATTTTAATTCCGTAACAACCATAAGATTATTTGACATCTTTTTTTCGAATTTAATCGAACCATTTTTCGAAATATGAATTTTTGACATTGTTATGATTAAACAAAATGCTTTTGCCCTCTCTCCTAAAAAAAAGTCCCCCCAAATTACGCTTATGATGTCGGCCTAAAAGTTTACCTGTAATGAAATTTTGTGGTGTGAACTTGATTTATAAAATGTTCTCAATAGCGTAAGAAAAAACTTAGAAAAATAAATTAGGTACGTAAAAACGTATTTATCAAAATCAATTATGATTATTTTCTCGTAATTTCAAAATAGAAAAAAAAAAGAGATAAAATAAAATGTTTATATTATAGTTTTATATTTTTGTAAAATTTAATTTGACTGGGCTATTATAATAAATGTTTAAACGTACATAAAATGTGTCGAATTGATATAACCCGGGTAGCAATATTTTCGGTGCAGTCAATGTGTTAATATAATGTACCTAAACGATGGTGGGTGCAAGGTAGTACGGTGCAATTTGGGTTCAGTGAACCGTGTTTTTGACCAAATTGAATACCGATTTTTACATGGGTTACACCGTGCTCTGAGAATTTCAGGGTCGGATCATACACCCTGTGTGACGGTGTAAACTGGTTAATAATAAACACCGTGCTATGTAAATGCTACGTTATGTCCGTGTCATAACCGTTCGATTTAACTGTGCACACACTGTATAATTTTCTGTTATAATAACTGTGCTCACACAATATATTGTACTGTGTAAAAACCGTAAGTACACAGTATATTATTCGGTAATATAACCATTTTAAATTTCTATAAAAAACAACTGAAATCTTGAAAATTTAGTTGAAATGTACCTATGTATGAAATGTAATATAGAAGTAAGTAGCTGTATTTTAATTTAACTTGAAGTAATCACAGAATATAACAACGGTATATATAACAATGGAAATATATTACTTCAAGCAGAGCCAACGGGGGTGGTGTGTTATTTTCAAAATTCCGACTAAAACAATTGCTTTTTCAAACCGTGTAAATAAGCAAAAAGAAAACAAAAGTTTCTAATTTTGCCTATTCCGAGTAATTTCTAATTTGCTGACTATATTCCAAATAATTTCTAAATTTGCCGACTAAATTCCCTAAATTCCGATATATTCTTAATATTTCTTAAAAAAAAAAAGTCATCAACTTTCTGTTTTTGCCGACTACTTTTCAGAAGTGGGGAGATGGGACACCTCCACTTCACTCCTAAATCCGGCCCTGACTTCCAGTTGAATAAAAAAATGAAATATTCATAAATCTAAAACTTTATGAAAAAAAAGTGAATCTTATATTTTAAAAATCACTGTATTAGTCATTTTATATCTACCAATTTCCCATACATTGAAATTTAAAAGTAAATGTATTATTTCATTATAATAATTATTGGTAGGTAATTGTACTATTTTTTTGTAAGTTAACTATACAATAAACTCCACGATATAGTAGCTTTTATCGTAATATCATTATGATTATCGGTATTCGACTATTTTTGGAATCTACAGCTCACGCCACACTAATGTTAATTTACACACTCACCGATTGATATGATCAAAATATACATGCCACATAAAATGCCTAATCGTTACTCCTTAGAATATGTCTTGCTCCGACCCCCCCCCTAAGGACATATTTTTTAGTATAATTTTTCAATTTTTCGACACACTAAAAATTTTTTATAACAAAATAGTACTTTCATTTATTACAAATCCTACTAAATTTACAATAGTCATTGACATATAAATTATACACCGTTTAAAAGATGAAAACTTATTCGATGTTTTATTGGAATTTTCAAAATAATGTTCTCTTTTTTTTTTATATTGTATTATAACAAATTAAATGAATAACATAGTAAAATATCTAAGAACTGTAAAGTTTTTACGCCCTCTTTGCTATGCTATATATTTAGTTTATTAATACTATTTTTAAAAATCGGTTTCAAACAAAGCATATTTTAACTTTTCATCTACAAAACGGTGGTATAATTTTGTTTCAAGGTTCTTTTAAAGTTACAAGGAATTTGAATTCCATAATCACGTTTTTTAATAAATATCTTGATTACACAGCAATAAAAATTGTACCTACTCTCATAGGACTATTTTTAAATTACTTTTAACATATATTTAAATATTTTAAATTAATTGTTTTATTTTCCTTTTTCTTAAAATGTCAAAAAAATTTACATTATTTTAATTTTAATTAAATTACAAAACCCCTTAAAAACCGGGTGAGTGATTAGTAGTATGTTCTGAGTACATTTTTAAAAAATAATTTTAAAATTAGATGTAAATAGGTATTATATAGGTGAATTAAAATTTTATCCACGTAAACTAAGCGGAAATAGTAATTTATAACAATAAAAAAAATTATAAATTGTGTAAAACGTAGATATCAAATTGAATTTTCTGCTTTTCACAGATGCCTCCTCCAACAAATTTTAAAAAAAATGAGAATGGGGTTAAAAATAACAATGGTTACAATGATACAAATTAAAGTTGGCGTAAGTAGCACAAACGAATGAGTGTAAAAAAGATAAGGATTTTAAGGGTGGAACATTGTTAAAATGCCCCCCTCTCCCTGTTTTTAAAATGCTATGTTAAAAATTCCGATGTGGTGGAGGGGCTGTCGTTAAGTTGTCCCCCCATTTGAAACTACAGATACAATTTTAAAATTAAAATTTATTCTGTGCGATCGCTTCCTGACCACAGTTGGCTCGTACAAAACATACGTCGTCGGTTAACCTGTACCTGTTTATTTACAATCGTGCCTAAACAGTACCTACATATTTATATCAGTGGCGCATTTGATGGAGGAGTGACGTGGAGATCGTCCCCTCCTCGGAGTATTTTTTTTTATCATTATTTGAGGAGTATAAAATTGATTTTGAATAGAGATTAGACTTATATTTCTCAATTATCCCTATTTAACTCCTCCCCCCTTGAATGAGCTTCAGGTCCACCCATGGTACATATTGTGTTATTATTTATTTATTGAAATATAGTTCATAGGTAGTTAATATAAAAATTCTTTATATTTTTATAATATATTCTTATCACAAATATTGTCATGAAGTCAAAACTAAATCGTAACCAGGCCTGTGCAATGAAATGGCATTGAAAAAAAACATGCCATTATAATGAACCCCGAGTCCTAGACCAGGTCTATTTATGAAAATGTGTAACAAATAAAATGACAGTATTTTATTGGAAGTCGGTAGATGTCAGTCACGACTTTGGTTTATTTTTTCATCGTTCTTTACATAGGTACATCAGTTGCTGCAACAAATATTGCAACCTGCCAACCTATTAGTTATTTGTACATTTCTTCTAAAAATCTAGGACTTTAAACAAAGAAAAAAAGGGAGGGATTTAAAAGACTAAATTTTGATTACATTTTTTTTATTATTGGTTTTTAAATTTTTAAATTATAAACATATCTAAATACTTAATTGAATGTCGAACATAAAAATATAATATGTTTCTACACGATTTTGCCAGACCTAATAATCTAAGACCCTGATCGTAACATTTACCACAGAATAAAATAATTATATAATTTTTTAATTCTGTGCTTTTACTATAGAAAAAAATGTATTATTTTATTCTGTGCCTTTATCACAGAACATTTACGGTACTCATATACCTCCATATCCCCTTTCTTCGAGCAATCTAATAAAGTCCTTATCCACGATAATATGTTTATTATCAGATAATAATTATAATTTATATTAATTTTTATCAAGCCGTTAAATAATAATATAATAAATATTATGAATGAATGGTTAAATTATTATATTTGAATTAGATGAATTATCAAATTCCAGGAGTATTTATTGGTATCACTGAGTTAGTCAGTTGTTGGATCTTGAAACACTGTTTCAATTCGTTCAGTTCATATCAAAGAGTATATCAATGAACTATATACATGCTTAATAATATTTACTTTGCAAACAATACAATATACTTTTAAATATTTTTACTTAACAAACATGATTAAAAATGTTTTCACGTTTACATTGTTTATCGTACTTTTAATACTTTATTGTGAATATGCTATATACTATTTGGTTTTAAAACGGGTAAGAATTAAAGCGTTGAACTTTTTAAGTTACCACCGATACTGCAAATTTCCATAAATCAAGTGGATGACACTTGTGTGACGACTACACCCGTATTTATTTTCTGTTTATTCTGACTGAATAAAGGAAATATATGTTCTGTATTCTAAAGTTTTATAAATTTTGACATTGAAGTATTTGTATCTATTATGAAACTTATGTCAAACAAAATTTGATAATTATAATTTTTCATTGAATTACTTTTAGCTAAGGATGACTCCTCTTCAAAAATTGTTGTCAAATTGATTTCATCATGTTTTAGTTTTAGTTGGTAGTATTGTTACATTAGTTACCCTCAAACGGGGTAATTTGGGACACTTGAAAATTTTAATTGTAAATTACCAAAAAAGTACTTAATAAAGTGTTAAAAGTGATTACAATTAATAATCTGTGTCTTACTTTGTTTTTTAAGAAAATTAAAGTATTAAAGTTTTACTTCAAGTGTTTCGTACTTAATTTTCAATTTTAAAGCTTGCTCTAAGTTACACAATGTTTGTTGAACTTTGGGCAAATACTAAACATTAATGAAAAATCTATGTTTACTGCAACTTTAAAAAAATTTACTAGTTTTTATTTTCTAGTGCAATTGGCCTTTAAATAATGACATGAAAGCAGAACAACCTATACAAGTAATGTTTTTAGCTGATACACATATACTTGGTACGAGAAAAGGACATTGGTTTGATAAATTAAGGCGGTAATTATAAATTAATGTACATAATATAATTTAAAGGGTTTTTATATTATTCATTTTAAACAAAACAAAGTTTAATAACTTTAACATATAAATGTTTAGTTTAATTAAATTAAAAAATTTAATTTATAATACTATAATATATTTTATTATAGTTGGGAGAGAAGGCGAAGGAGAAGAAGAAGATAATATATTTTATTTATTGTTATAATTTTATTCATATAAAGTAATATTTTATTTAATGTTAATATTTTTATTTCCTCATTTATTATTATTTATGATGTTTAATGCCTAATTACCAATTGTTTTACATTTATTGAAATTACATTATAGAAATTCAATTTAGGAACATTAATAGTTGTTAATTTCTTTGAAAAAGCCTTCAAACCACACGATTCTAAGGAGTATTATTTAGGCAATTTATTATACTTTCTTTTTACTATTTTGTGTTTGTGTGAGGCGTATGTGATCATTAGTGTTAGTAACTCGTATTAAAAGTATACAGAGTGCCATTACACGCACCTGCGTGCACATGTCAGCCATCTACTTAATAACCCCGAAAAATGTATATTTTTCACTCAAATAGACGATTGTAATCCATCAGAATGTCATAATGATATATAAATATATTAATTTCAATTTTGAAAAATATTCAAATTTTTCATAACATTTACGAGGGAATGATAAACGTTTTTTATAACAATTTTTTATTTAATTGGGTATTTATGTTTAAAATTTTGAAAATATTAGAAACTAAATGGTTTTCATTATGGTATAAAATATAAAAATGAAAAATGTGGCTCGGTCATTCTCTTGAGAAAGTAATGAAAAATCTATAAACATTTTAAAAATTGTTATTAGAATATGCATCATGCCGGACTGTTGGAATTAGAATGAGTAGTTTTAGACCAAAAAATGATGGTGGGAATTTAGTAAATAAAATATTCAATTGTATTAATATAAATATATTATATAAAATCAATATTAGGCTAGGTCAATAATAATATTATGTTAAGTTACAAATTAATTAATTTTTCTTCTGATTAGTATAAAATATAATTTAATTATGATTAAATATTTTAATTTAAAAAAATAGGGATTGCATTAGAAAAAAGATTTTTATTTAAAATAAAATTTATTGGTAAGTGGCGGAAGTCTTTTTTTTCGTACTTTTGTATAGAGTATTATACACTAGTATCTACCCTTATTTAATTCATTTTCATTCAAAATGAACTTTTTTTTATATATATATTTAATAAGTAATGTGTTCATTATATTCATTATTTATTTTCTAAAACAAATTCAGGGAATGGGAAATGAGACGTGCTTTTCAAACTGCAGTGGAATTACATAAACCGGAACTCATTTTTGTTTTAGGTAAATTTATATCATTGTACAATTTCAATACTTAATAAAAATAAAATAACATTTATTTGTATTTTAGGTGATTTATTTGATGAAGGATTATGGAGTAGCGAATCAGATTTCAATTCATATGTTGATACATTTAAATATATATTCTCGGTACCTCAAGCAATAAAATTATATGTTGTTGTTGGTAATCATGATATTGGATTTCATTATAGGTATAGTTTATCCAAATATATGTTGTTATTTATTTGAATTAATTATTAAATTTTGTTTATATTTTAGCATAATGCCTCAACTCGAAAAAAGATTTAATAAAGCTTTTGGTACAGGTCCAGTTGAATTGATTAGTAAACGTAATGTACATTTTTTATTAATAAATAGTATGGCCATGGAAATGGATAGATGTTTTTTATGTTATACAGCTGAATTAAAACTAAAACACATTTCTAGTAAGTTTATAAGTATTAATTGTACTTAATTATTTTAAGAGAATAACTTTACTTAAGTTATCCAATTTATTTTAGAACGGCTAAAATGTAGTGAAGAAAAAGGAATGGCATGTTCAAGGAATATGATGCTAAATGGAAATTATAGTAAACCTATACTATTACAAGTAAGAACTTAATAAAAAGACTTAAATTTAAAAATAATAACTATTAATATTATGGGTAAGAAATAGGATATATATGTTGTAAATTAGTATAAGAGTTGGAAATTTGTATCTCTTAAAAAAACACCACAATATTATGTTTCCGCACCTGAAACATGCTTCGAGAAATGCATGTTTCTAGAAAACTGAATTATTTTAACTTACAACCTCTGTAAAAAATTTAAGATCTATAAATATCATGATCTAAATATATATATATATATATATATATACAAATTCTGGGCAATTGAGTTTTATAATTAAATAACTTGATTGAAAATCACCCTTATAAAATTTAGATTATTTCATAATGTTTAAATTTGTATGGGGATCATAAAATGCTAAATTTACTCAGTTTTTTAGAAACGTGCATCTCTCATAATACACTTAGCCTCGTTCTCAATAATTATTATGGTCAAGTGGTCGAAATAAGTATTTCCACATATGAGATCCTCAGCTTGACTCTCAGGTGGCAAATGAAGTAGCCAACAAGATTTTTATCGCTGGTAGCGTCTAGTCTGGTACAAGCTGCTGGCATTACCAAATCTGTTTAATAATAATATTTTAGTAGCTTTGTTTGTCGTAGCTATTAAGAACCATCTTTAACTTTCCTAATATGTGAAGGTGCAAATCTGAGCATGTTACGAGTTTGGGAAATAAGAGGATGTAAAACTTTGTTAATTAAAATTTTTATTTATTAATACTTCACAATGAAAATATGTTACTGGTATAGGATGGATTACTTTTTAATTACTTATGAAAAGTATTTAAACATTTTTCAATATTGTAAGATTTTCATTTTTTTAAATATACCTATCTTTAAAATTGCTGATATAGAACTGCTTAAAAAGCTGGCTATGGCATTCTTTTAACAGGATACTACATACCCATTATAGTGGTATTAAAATACGTTCACGTTTTATAACCACAACTTCTCACTCAATAATCGGCGAGTCAACATTTATACAAAATATGAAAGATGAGAATATTTACTATGCCGTAGCGTGAAGTTTTTGAAGTAAAATTTTTTTTTTAATTTTAAAATTTTACGATATTTATATACATAATTTAGACTTTCAAAAAATTATACTATAAAAAAACTCCACATTCGAGCATAGTATATATTCTTATCTTTCATATTTTGTATACATTTTGACTCTGTGATTATACAGAGAAAAGTTGTAGTTATAGAGTGTGAACATGATTTTTAACAAATATTGTGATAACACAACAATAAAAAATGGTACTGATATATGACTATTTTTAAATGACTTTTAAAATATAATTAAATATTTTTAAATTGTCGGATTTTCATTTTTCTTAACATTTTATAAAAATTGTCTATACAAAACCTCTTAACAATTGGGTGTGTAGCTTTCTCTTAAGGCTTTGTCTTTTGATCCAAGAAACATTAGTAATAAAAATATTTTTAAAAATCATACAAATATGATTTTAGAATTTAATTACATTTTCTACATGAAGTCTTCATTATTTAAATGATAAAATAAAAACAACATTTATTTTACATATTTTTAGGGTTGGTATATATTTTAATTGAAATGCATATTTCCAATATAAAATATTATTTAATCACTAAAAATGCAAAAATATATGTTTATTTTAATTTCAAATATGATTTATAGATTATATAAAATTAATCAGTATTACTTTAGGATATTGTCATAGATATGAAAATTATTAAATACTTATTAAAAAAGTGCTTAATTATTTATCAACTGCACGCCATGTACCTATATGTTATTATATTTTATCTAATCATTTATTTTAGTCTGACCCCCATATTTACGTTTTTTTTCTGATAAAAAATGTATATCCGTATCTATTAAATTTAAAAACAAAATACAAAAAGTTATTTATTAGGAAGTATTTTGCTTATAGAATAGGATACTAGTAGTAGATATATTCAATTTGAAAGCAATGATAAATCATTTCTTTCAACAAAACAACTTCAAGAAATGATTGGTGGAGTATTATTTTCTGATTTGTTAAAATTTTCTGTTATTATGGTAGCTTTCTTTTACATTTAAGATATCTCCAAGGAAAATCTAAAAAGAAATTTTACAGAACTAGTATATTCCTCACTATGCTCAAAATCTAATAAGTACATTATAAGTGCATAAAAATCCGGTCTTTTTTTATAAGCATTAGCTAAAAAATATAATTTTACAATTATTTTACTTGTATTTTATTATTCAGTAATACTTTTTGTTAACATTTGAATTCCAGCATTTTCCATTATATAGAAAAAATGATATGGCCTGTAATGAACCAGATTCAGCTCCATTAAAAGACAAACAAAAACTATTTCGCGATGGTTGGGATTGTCTACGAAGAGATGCAACCAAAAAAGTAAGAATAATTATATAAAAATTAATTTGTGTGACAATATATATTATTTTCAAAACTGTAGTACATATTTATGATTATTCAAAAATAAAATAAATACCTTTTTTATTTTCATCATTATTAATTATACAATATCATTCAAATGTAATAATTTTTTCCTTTAAAGTTAATATATGTTACTCTTAAAATTAAAATAAATATATATTATAAAAAACAAAATATTATAAGTTAAAACTAATTTCGACCATAAGTTATCATTAGGTTATAAACTAATAATAAAAAAAATATGGAAATAATGTAAAATCCTCCCACTTAGGAAACCTTGTTTCAAAACTTGACCTCATCACTACCATTCGTCTGCCATATTGTTGCCAGTCTATATATTCTTAGTTTGTGCTAATTATATTAAGTATAGTTATTGGCGATAAAAACATTATCAATTTTAAGACTGGATTGTAATGGGCACTATGGTGAAATAACAAGTAAACATAGCACAGTGGCATGATATAGCTTATCACTTTCTATCGCCAATAGTAAAATAAATATTTGTATTAAAACCACATATATATAAAACATTAGGTAGCTAACTTGTTATACGACACCATATGGGACATTGATGCAGACACCATTTGCATGGTAGTCAATGTTATTATTTATTATCCACAGTATATATATTCTTTTGATAATAACCATGACATAAATTTGAAGCAATTATACATAGATTATGGATCATAGAGTGATAATAAGTCAACTTTCTTATCTCAAAAATTGTGAAATAAAGATATTAGGTAACTAAAACTCTAGTTGGTACTTTGAAGAAATAATTTAAGAAATCAATTTTATCAATATTTATTTCTAGCACATTAGAAAACTACATAAATATGTGATTTTGTCAACAACAATTATGGTTATTTCTGTGGTAATTTCGAAAACAATTGCCCAAAAGTCTTAAAATTTTCAACAAATACCTGTTATGTACTAATACAAAAAAAAAAAAAAAATAATCAAAATGGGCTATTTAAAACATTTATAGATTTTGAGGTATTTATTACATAAAATTGGTAATTTTAGGATTTAAAACAGGAATATTTCATTATTTTGTTTTTGATATGGACTTGAATCCTTACCAATTACTTATTTTATTGCCAGATAAAAATGTTTAAAAATGGATTTTTCCAGTTTTGGACTATATTTATGTAAATTGCAGGGTTTAAGGTCAAAGGGAAAGTTATCTATGACTTGTTCTTTTAAAAGTATATTCATGCCTCACTCATTGAGCAATTTCTGCGTATGCCACTGGTATAGTATATAACAAGAATAGTTTCTTATTATTAGTTTATTTATTTTAGATTCTGAGCAAAGCGAGGAATGTATTGGTTTTACGATGTGTTTTTATTTTTTTTTTTTATATCTGTACCCAAAAATTCAATAGTACCATTTTTTGGTAGAAAATTTCATGTTATTGGTACTTTAGACAGGTAATTTTTAGATTTTTTTGATAAACACGTAATAAAAAAATATCAGTAAACATGATTGAGGTAAAATTCTTCATAACTCCGAAAATATTGATATTAGAGGTTTAAAACCACAAACGTATATATGTAAAATATTAATACAATACAATTTTCAAAAATGTTTCCCCAATTTTAGGTCATATATAGCAATATTCAAGTTTAAGACATTTAATTCATAATGGGTGTAATTTTAATTCTGAAGACCTGAAAATTGAAAACAGTGTTGAAAGTACGCTATTCTAGCTGCTAAAATGAATTTTAAAAATCAGTATGTACAATATTTTTTAATAGCCATTTAATATTTTTTTGAAATTATGTATTATTTTGGTATGAAATGTGTTACAGAAGTATAAAATTTTTTTAATTTGTATTTTTTGATTAAAAATAATGGTGAAGTCAGAATTTGGCGGTAGCACTTGGTTTTAAAGTTTTATCAAATTGAAATTTGGCAATTTCATCATGTTTCTTTAATAAGTTTATTTTTTCTATATCTCAATAGTCGTATTTAGTCTAATGGAAGTCAACGGTATTTTCATGCACAAGGTCTTCGGTTCTAATCCCTTTACTTTCAAATAATTTAATAATTTTTTGCAGTTTTTCAACTTTTTTTGTTCATTATATAATATATTATTAGTATAATCTATAGTAATTGTCAAGTATATCTAACAAAGCTTCGCTTAGAATCATTTTTTTTTTTAAAGGAATGATTTATCATTGCTTTAAAATTCAATACATCTGTAATCATTATCCTACATAACAAGTGAAGTGCTTCCCAGCTTTTGTATATATTATTTTTATATTTAATACTTGTAGAAAGAAATTAAAATTTTGTAAAAAATTCTCTAAAACTTGAATTGAAAAATGCAAAATAAAAATTACATTAAAATAATCAGTATTACCTAAAACACATTTTCCTCATGACATTGCATATAGCTTTAATAATAATTATAAATATGTACTTAAAGTGACACCATATTTTAGTATGTTATACCTACATATGAAAATAATTTATGTATTACATTGTTATTTAATTATAGTTGTTAGATATGATAAAACCTCGTTTAGTTTTTGGAGGTCATACTCATTATGGATGCTATATAAAACATAAAAATGGAATTCATGAATACAGTATATCTTCATTTAATAGCAGAAATACACATAATCCAAGTTATATGCTTGTAAGTTAATTATGAATAAACTAAGTAAAAAATAAATACAGATTTAATTTATAAAAACCGTGCAATATTAATTTTGTACATAAAATTGAATATTTTCATTTCAGGCATTATTTACTGAGAATAATTACTCTGTCAAGACTTGTCATATGCCTCGAGAATGCACAATTATATTTATATACGTAATATCTATTGTTGTTTTACTATTATGTTTAAAGTTTAAAGTCAGATATAAATTTAAAATTCTAATTTATAAGTATAAATATAAGTACTTTACTATAAAACAACAGTAATACGATTATTAAACAATACATTGTTCATATAATGGTTGTTCAGCAATCAATCGTCCAAAACCAAATTTTGAAAGATTTATTGTGTTATATCCACTCTCTGTAATCATTTCCATCATGGCTCGGCCCACAGCTGGTGCTTGTTGTATACCTAATAAGTATTTTATAAATATATTTAAAAATAATTTAATTTATAAGATACATATATATTACACTATACTCGGTGTACATTAAGAAAGAGCCCCTGAAGCAAGCGAAAACCGCCATATACGTGTATTATAATAGTGATTAAATATTGACACCCTGTATGCCAATGTAGCGTGGTTTGACTATAGCAAGGTAATGGGATGGAAACCAGTCATCACAGTCTTGACAAGGTTCTTTTTTAATGTGCAACGGGTATAAATATTGTATAAAAAGTTTAAAATATATATTTACCATGACCACTGAAACCAGTAGCAAAGTATAAGTTGAAATAACTGGGATGAGGTCCTATAATAGCATTTTGATCATACCAGTTATAGTCATAATATCCAGCCCAACTACTTTTCACCTGTGAAAAATGATAAATTGAATAATAAACATTTTTTAATTATTAAAAGAGAACATAATTAAAATAAAACACGGTTATATTTTTATGTATTAAAATTTATTTCCGAATATTTTGTCAAATACAATAAAATATGTTGATTTGTTTTATATTCTGATATTCTGTACAATAGAAATAATTGTGCCACTTACTGCAACTGACCCTATTTTCTCTAAATTACTAAAATTCACACTTCTAGATTTCTTTCATCTATCGCACAATGTATTTAAATATAGGATATTATTGTTGTTAAAAGCTTAAAATGTAGAGGATAAAAAGTATTAATATGTATTATTATCTTTATTATTTATTTATAATCAAAAGTAATTTTATAGTACATATTTCTTTTTATTAAAAATATAAAAGTTTAATATTGGTTATCAATGCTGAACAAGTTAATGATTTTTTTATTTTTAACTCAGTTAAGTTAAGTTAATAGAAAAAATAATAACAATTTAAAGTTAATAGTTATTTTTTTTTCTTAACGATTAAGCTGTTAATAAAAAAAATGTATTAACTTAAATTAAGTTATTTTTTGTTTTTGGTAGTAGTCAATATAGCATTTGAGATATACAGGTATAATTAAGTACCTAGTATCTATTATTTTTTTTGAAAATACTGTTATTTTTTAACTTTAAGCATTTAAAATAATAATTATTAAAGTTAACAACGAATAGGATCATAAAAATATTAAAATAATTAATAGGTACCTACAATTTTCTCCAAAATTCTAACAAATAGAAATTGTTTATTGCAAATTAGTACCTACATAATTATTCATTATTGGTAAGAAATCTAATATATTCCTCAATTTATATGACTTGCAAGATTATTATATAATACAGGGGTCTCCAAACTTTTTTATTTAAGGGCCACAAAAAATATCAAATGCTCTTAGCGGGCCAAAAGTTTATTAACACATATAATTTTTAATTTTATGAAAATATAGGTATACAAATATAAGTTTA
>JAIPRL010000291.1:0-43838 GCA_025469235.1 Pemphigus obesinymphae | reverse complement strand
TTACACATATCTTTAGATATCTATATTTTATTTACCGTCCTATGGGTGCTGCGGGCCGGTTAAAACTTGTTCGCGGGCCGTAGTTTGGAGACCCCTGATATAATATATAGGTATTCTTATTTTATTTATATTTTCGGGAAATAAATAATTCTTATAAATAATATAATAATTATTATAAATGTCAAAAACAACTTTATTTTTATTCAACCATTTTGATAATAGACACAATATGAAATCAAAATGTATCAATTATTTAAAAATTAAGTTAAGTGTATTAACAAAAATCAAATATAAAAAGTAAATTTAAAGTTTAAATTAACTTATATTTTAACTGACTGTTAACTTATTAACTCGTTAATGTTCAGCATTGTTAGTAATGATTTATTATATAGGAGGGTCCAGGAAGGAAAACATGCAACTTTGAAATTAATTTAAAATAAATATTTAATAGTATTTAATTAAATTCTATTTAAGGAAATTGTGCTTTAAAGTGCAAGTATTTTCTTGTAACACATTCTAAATGAACCACATTATTTCAAGATATGACTTCTAAGATCTTTGATGGCACTCAAGGGCATACATTTTGTAAAAAAAACTATATTTTGAGGTCTATTGCTAATATTTCTCTTAATATGCTATGATGAGTTATGTAGAACTTTTGAAGCAGACTTTAAGAACATGTAGCAAAAAGTTTAAGCCTTAATAATGTAATTTTTAAAACACAAATTTACACAAATGAAATTTAATGTAGAACATTTTTCATTCTTTATTTCAAAATTGCATGATTCCCTTGTATAAATATTTGTATTGCAAGGCTTATGTCTGTTGATCATTACAAAATGAAATATAATAAATATACCAAGTAAGACTATAATTTAGATATTTTTATAATAACATAATGGTGTATGTATCAAATAGGTAAAACCATATATTTTTAAAGTTTGGTTTTATTAGTAAAATTTTACATTTGTAGCTATATCAATTTTTCTTAAATTATTGGTATAAATAAAATGTTTACGGTATAAACCACTCAACTAATACATTCATGTTCAGTTTTATAAAAAAAAAAAAACTAAATTATTTTACTTATGTGGAACCAGGTTTAATATATTTATAATTGTATAATATTGTATTATACTAAGTATTGACTTACTCTGTAATAACTAGTTTAATATTTATTTTGTTTTATTTTATGTTATACTTATACGAATAAAAAACTGCATTATTTTTCATTTTAAGATTTTTTTTAAATAAGTCGGATGACTTATTTAATAACTAATTTAATATTTATCATTGTTGATATGAATAACGAAAATAAGAACAAGAATAAAAGTTGAAAATATTTATTAATATTTATTTTGAAGTAGGTATTTAAAACTACATTTTATCAATTATTTATTATTGGAACAATTCAATTATAATTTATATAATTTTGGTTAAAATTGTATTACAACTTACATACATACAAAATACCACTTTAGCTCATGCAGATTATGCAAAAATCACTATATTCAGCTCAGTATTTAGTTTTTAGAAGTCTAAACATAAGTTTAGATACCTTATATCTCTATGGTGTCTGACGGTAGTTACGAGGAATATTGTTGATTTGGTGACTAGAGAAATAGATATTATTTTTTGTATTTTATTAATAGTTAATAGGGCGATAGAAATAGGAAATCTAGTATGCTAGAATAGTGTTTTATCTAATATCCATCTATCTATCCTTATTATTTATTGCTCTGCTTAACAATATATTTAACATTTTTATTAGTTTTGTCAATTTTAGGTTTTTATACATGGGTAAAATAAAGTCTGTAATAGCTCTTAGTTAGTGATACAATCAATAAAATAAAATAAAAATAAAAATGTTTTTATACACTTGCATAGTAGATTATACAAATTGTTTTTAAAATTTTTATGGAATTATATACTTATTATAAAAAAATGATGTTCAGATTTAGTATGCTTGCAGAGTAGGCTTTCGAACTTGTTCAATTATAAGTATAAATAAAAGATATGAAATATTATAATATATTTCAAAAAATGGTAAATAAAACTATTTCCTAAATGAAAAAGTCGTTCAGATACATAAAGTGGAAGTTTGTACATTGTTCTTACGGTCTTCAAACAGAATAGTGTATTATTATTGTTTTAATCTTAAAGCATTCAAAAAACAGTTCTGAGTTATGTATAATACTTTTTTTTAAAAAAATAGGTAACCATGATAACTTTATTTGTTATTTTATTATTTTTTTTTCATTTATAAAATATTTTTGTAATAAAAGGTAGTTTTTCTATACATTATGTTAAAACCAATATATTCTTTGCTTTGCTCAGAATTTAAAATAAACATTAAAATCAATAAGAATAATAAAATCATTACATTTGATACTATAGCTTATATTTGACAGTTAAATTTTTGAACTTTGTGTTTTTTGTGTAAATAACATAATACAATATTCATATTTATATCATATTATATTCTCCTTACTTTTATTTTGGCTCTATTAGAAAGATATAAAACAACTTCTCTATAATAATAATACAATATTTAAGACTAAAGTTAATTCATATAAACTGCACTACTGATACATGATGCACTAAAAGAACCTCTAAATATACTTAAAATAATAAATTAATTAAATTATTTAATTAATAAATTACATTAAACCTGTAAATGGCATAATATTATTTATTCTTTAATAGATACATACAATTTATATTTGAAATATGTTAGAATTAGTGAATAAAGCTTATAGTTTGAAGAATTCTTATTAACTCACTTTTGCTTCTTCAAATGCAGGAACTCTGTGGGCAAGCCTTGACCAAATTTCCTTTTCAAAATAATCATGATCTACATCCAAATTGGACGTGTCTGGTTCTTCATTATTTATTGGTGATTTACCACATATGTAATGGTTATTAAAGCTGTCAGGCCTTTAAAGATTTAAGTATATTGTTAATTAAGTATGTTTATAAATGTGGATAAAGAAATCACAAAATCAAATGTTCAATGTTTATAATTGTTATAGTAGCAATTCATAAATGTTCAGTATAAAGAAAACAAAATTAATTTTGGATTTTTATAGTTGGTTATTTTACACTAAGGACTGGTTATAAATATGATAGTAGTGCTGACAGGGGCGATTAGCCAGAGAGGCGAAGGGGCAATTGTATTCTGGGCCTTCACATGTATTATAATGCTATTTATGACGGCCTAGACTTTTTAGTAAATCGGTAGAAAAAATTGATTTATAGCACATGCAATATTTTGATTTTTTTTTTAAATATATTTATAATACATATGAATTAAAATAAATATAATACAATACAATACAATACAATACAATAACATTGAATAAATATTCTTCTAGTCGGGCTTAGTTTTGAAGTAACAAGCTTCGGAAGTTCATTAATTTATAATTAATTATAACATAGGTCACAGGCATTGTGTAGACAACTTGTATTGTAAAATTTGATATATTTCTGTGTTACTCATATTCCATTCCATGATTACTGATTGTAGTGATTAGTTAAATTAAAATAATGGTTTTAACAAAACAAAGTAAGACTGAAATTAAGTATATTTGGGGGGAGGGGGAGAAAAGTGCTTATGAAATAAAAGTAATCGAAACCACAGTTTCACCACAAATCACATATATGTTATCATGATCATAATTATTGAAATTGCCATAACATTAAAACTAAGTCCAATTTATATAAATGTCCAAATTATAAGGTATTGTTACTATTTAATATTTACTTATTGACTATAAAATAGGCATAAAATTTTTTTTTTCAAAGCTTCACAATTCCGAGGCAAGTTTGTTGTTAGTTCCTGAACAATATTGTTTTCTAAGGCAGGGTTGTTAGCCTGGCACTAAACCCCCAAACAGGAAGACCATTCTACTCAAACAAATCAAGGTCAAAGTAGATAGAACTGAACCAACTAGCTAAAGTAAGTTCAATTCAAATCTCGGGACTCCGGGTTCGCCATACCCGTCACACTAGCTAGTTATGTAAATGTCATAAGGTTGGTTTAAAATTAAATACCTAAAATAAACTCCAGATGGATCGATTATCATTGGTGACAGTGAAGGACCTTTTGGCGCATGATAATAATATACAAAACGTTTACTGAAAAAATAAAAAATAAAAAAATAGTACAGAGTTAAGCAAACACAAATTAAATAATAAATTATCAATATAATTACCGAGGTTCAACTGGTAAAGGTGTAGATAAAAATCCTTTTCCATTTCCAACTTTAGCCAATTGAGCAATTTTTCCTGAATCAGCACCAGCTGCCACTATACATATACCAAATACTAGTTGTTGTGTCTCACCATTTGCTAAATTTACCTACACAATTTGAATATCATTTATATGTAATTGTAGAGGTCTGTTTCCATGCACATTTTGAACATAGTTTAATACAATATTTTGAACAAAAATCATCATTGAAACACTTTTATAAATGTTTAGATCATTGTATTATTGTGGGAAAAATTTTGTTTGGAACCAATTAAAAAATAGAACATATTCAAAATGTTGTCCTGGATTAAGTAGAAATGGCTGTAACTTTGTTTAATAAAAACGCATATGTGTAAATCATTTTATAAATACGTTTTCTCACAATTTTTGTATCTTGTTATCATTTAACTTTTATTTTTAACAATATATTATTTAATAAGAACTATGAAATATTTCAGTTTGGTACCTATTTACTATTTTATTAATTAATTTTTATATACACATTGCAAAAGTAGAAGACTACAATATATTTTCATCTACCCAAAACCTATGAAATGGCTTTGTATCATTCTTTTTATTATTTTATAAATGATTATCAGCCAATTATCAAACTGTATTAAATAATGTTCAATACAATGGAAATTGTATGGAACTAATAGAACAAAGTTCAATGAAACAGTACACATTGTTCAAAGATTTTGTTTGCATGGAAATGTGCCATAATAATTATAATTATATATCTTTAGTGGTATGGCTAAAATAATTACACTAAAACAATAAAGATATATAAGTAATAGTGTAATACTAATGCGGAACATTAATTAGAATGTATACTTAAAACACTTATATATTATAAACATGAAGCAAATTTAATAAAACTATACATCATAAAATAAGTATACTTAACTTTGCCCTTGCATTGTCAAATTAATAAACCTTAAATATGTTAATTTACTTCATTCAGGCTCATAGCCAGAAATCATTTTTATTGGGAAGAGGTCCTTTTTTCCTTTTTTAAAATATATGTAAGTTTTAGAATTATTAAATATTTTAATTTCAAAAAAAAGTTTTTAGATAGGTTCAGATCCACCCCACCCCAATTATATTTCTGACTACAATATAATAAATATTTATTTTTATTTTTTATTTATAAATATTGTACATACTTTTACACTATTAATCCCTTCATATTCTTTAGTTACATCTTCTTCCACTGCTATGCTTGTATCAATTTTAAAACCAAAATCAACTACTTCGCCCTCAACATAGTATGTCCCTAGTGATTTAGCTTTATTTCTTAATGCATTCAATAAGGACCAAGGATCAAACCTATAAATAATATAAGTAGTAGTACATTAATAAAATTAAAATTCAAAATGTTTACCATCCAGAGTTTAAAGTTCCAAGGCTTCCTAATTCAATATCATCTACATTTAACCAAGGAAATTTTTTTTTAATGATATCTGGAGACAATAGATCAACATTAACACCTAATTCTCTAAACATTAATGATAATAAATTAAAACAATCATTATTGATAATTAGAGTAATCATACTTTTGTGCTTCATGATTTTTTAACATAGTATCCGCACCATTTTTTGTTGCTAAAAATAAATAACCTGATGGATTAAAATTTATTTCTGGTGGCTGATTTTCTGGAATGGTTAAATAATCTTTAATATCCCGAAGAAATTCTGCACTAAATTGAGAAAGTTGAATGTTTTCTTTTATTGAAAATTGTTGTCGTATTCCTCCACAAGAAAGTACTGTAGATGCTTTTGCATACTAAAATATTAATATAGTTTCTTAAATTAATAAATAATAATAATAATTTTTTAAACCCATCAATAATAGGTAAGTATAATTATTACTCATATTATATTACTATTGTATATATGTATAACATAATATAATATGTTGTATTTAAAGGATAATGTTTTCAATATGGATTTATATTATACATACATTATATTTTTAAATGTAACTCTTTTATGAAAAATATATCAATTGTATCCATTTTTTAGGGAGTGGCTACATTTTGGTAAAAAAAAAAAAAAAATGAAATAAAATCTGTTCCCGTGCACGACAAATCGTTAGTGACATGTGTAAGAGTTGCCGCAGGCATAAGTATTTCTCTACAACGGATTGCGGACTGTGGTACCATGTTAGGTTGTCCAAAATTCAATTATCGATATCCAAATATCCGGTATACACCTAAAGTCTATACTGTATACAGTATATTTATATCGTTTATCTAACTTGTCAATTGTAAGAAACTCATTTAGAATAAAAAAAATTAATGAGGAGGCGACTGCCCTTTTCAGTTTTAATCCTTTACTTGATCTGTATAGCAGTTAATATTTCCAAAAACATAGGTATAGCCATTGATTGTATATTATACAGGGTGTTAACATACTTGTGGTCTCTCATTAATATTCATGTTCAGTATAATATGTAAATTATGACACTTTTTTTTTCTAATTAGAGTGAAACTAAAGGGTTTCAATGATATCTAATTAAATTTTCAAATTAAACAAAAAAAATGTTACCATCAAAATCCTTGCAAAAATTTTATATGAATTGATATATGACTTGATTTTTGACCCTTTTCACTTTTGTGGCCCTAAAAGACGCTGGATAATGCCAAAAAATAGCGTGACATGTTAATTTAGGGTAGAATTTTGCAAGAAATTATAATATTTATATGCAGATCTGAAATCTAATAGAAAGAGTTATAATAAAATTAAATTACTTAAAACTTTATTGGACATTGGTCCGGTATCGATCTGAAAATTTCGATAGTTACGTAGCTACGTATATTTCTTACAGTAACTATATAATATATTATAGATATTACTATGCTAGCAATAGTTGTTAAAATAATATTATAATATAGAGGTGTCAAGAGGACAAGTGGACGGGGGAAGAATCATACACACTGAAGAAAATTTACACACTCACATGGCCTGCACTTACGCACATAAAAATAAAAAAATATTGCCTATATTCAGCACCTTAAAAATGACTTGTATCCAACGCCTATGAATATAAAAAAAGTTAGTGGATGGATAGTGAGAGTAAGTATGTACACTACCGTTCGAAAGTTTCCGGACAGATATATATAGGTAAGTAGTAATCCACTCTAAATAGAGCAGATGATCATCTTATATACCCTACCCCTCTTCTCCCAACTGTCTAACCTAACTTTACTTGACCTCCCCCACACCTGTACATATACTTATATCTATTGACTCCTATTTAATTCAATAAAATTATCATTATTTTTATTACATTAATTTAATGAAACAAATCTTTTGTTTTAAGAAAAGTTTATATTTATTATAATAAATAAACATCAAAACTTGGAATCGCATAATATTATTAAATTAAATTTTCCAAAAAAATTTTGAAGTTTCTCAATAAATATAAGTTCATGTATTTACTTGTTTTTGAACAATTCAAAAAAAAAATAAAAATAATAATAATAGATTAGCTACAAAGTTCAATTGTTTAGTTACATAAATGAAAACCCTACTTCATAAAGGAAAATTACATAATAAGTATTCAATATAAAATTATGTTATAGGTAAAATATTGGATGAGTACCAAAGTTTCTTACATTAGTCTTTAATTTATTAGATTTTTTTAGACCTCGTACCTGTAGATGTGTAGCTAGAGGGAGGCTAAGGGAGTTATAGCCTCTCTAAATTAAATTGCCTAAATATTAATATAACTAATATAGTTAACATATAGGGCATTATAACTACAAATATTTAATTAAAAAAAATACCTCTTGATTGGATAAAATAACTTTATTTACCGATAAATCTTTTTCAACAACAGCAATTGTTACTCCGTCTCTACATTTATTTTGGATCCAATAAGCGATGGATGAACCAATTACACCTCCACCAATAATTAATATATCTATTGTTTTTGGGAATATTTGATTATCTTGATACTGACCAAATGGGTCATTAATTTTTCTTATTATTTCATCTAAATCCCTTTTGAGAAACCGCTTACACCGACTCAACGGATTTTCTTGTATGGCATCTGGATCATAGCTGTTATTGGGAAGATTTGATGGGGGACCATGCGTAAATCGGGTACAATGTTGAAATTTAAAATTCCGCCGTATAATAAAAGCTACTTTACTTGAATACATTTTATATGATACTGATTAACTATTTAGCACATATTATGTGCGTAGTTATGTATGTGTGTGTGTGTGTGTGTATGTATATTTAATTAATATACTAATAGGTAAAGGTTATTGGTTCATCGCACTTTCTTATCTTTAAAGATTTTACCTTAAGACGGTAATAGCAATTGCTGCTATCGATTTAGATAATTTAGATAAATTTAATTTAGTATATTAAAAGACTATAATATACACTTAGTTAGCTTAATGAATGTGTAAGTGTATAGTTTATTATTGAAAACACAATATAATATGCTGAATGCAATTAATAATTATTAATAATAAGCACGATCGTAGAATAAAAAAAGTAACGAAGCATTCAACAGAATGTAAGTCTATAGAAAAGTATCGGTCACCGGCCAATTCAGATGGATATTACCGAAATTAGAAGTTTATCAGTCTACTGTTATCTGTTCTATGTTGTTATCATGTTATCTAAGTATGCTGGAGATAAGATTTAAATTCCGCTTTTATTTTTTCTTCCATTCTCTATACATTTTACTAAATTTCCGACATGGACTTATGATAATGATATTGATATGGCTTATCGTATATTTCTCTAACAAGAACTATAAACTCCCTTAATAAATATAGGAAAAGTGCATTTTGGTTTTTGTTTTAAATTCTCGTTCAGTGTTTGATATTTGATAATAAATAATAATTGTCTACGAGTTGTGATTTCTGTCCTAGTAAGTGCATGCTTTTTGTTTGTGATCCACTGACACAGACGAGTGTTCTACAATTATTAAACAATTTTAAAATTCACAATTCTCGTTTGCAGTTTTTGGTACGTATATTTATATTAATATCCGTAGCGATTGATAAGTATCTCCGACCTTATGTTTAGTGCCTAAGTATGGGTTTGGTCCGACCAAAACGCCAAAAAAATTTATTCGGTACACAAATTGTTTGGGAGAAATGTACCTATATTAAATTATATAGGTACAGATTTGAGCACGACCATGTATTAGTAGGTTGTAGGAAAATATGAATACCTATACTTACACTTGCAATTTTGTGATGTAACGGCCCGAGTGCACGCAACAACCCAGAGCTAATAGCTCTTTTATTAAAAATTTTTAATTTATTATAACCATGTATCATGGTTATAATAATATATTCAAATGCCTATTCAATTCGTAGGTAGGTATTTCGAAAATTGTCTTTTTAGTTTTTGATGATTATAATATAAAATATAAAAAACTCTATCGACAATCCTTGTAGTTTTTGATGATTATAATATAAAATATAAAAAACTCTATCGACAATCCTTGTCGATTTCAATTTTTTTTTCAATTGATATATTTTTACCCTCAATTTTGAATATTATGTAAAAATAAAATTGAGGAAATTTCCGGTTAAAGAATTATAGCACAGAACACAATAGAAGTGGCACCGTTTGGCAATTTGAGATTCATACTGGATGTTGTATTTGAATCCTTGATATCCGTATATAGTATTAGAATTGATACTTTATCATAATTTTTGATTCTAATCAGGTAGATAACCAGTGTTGAACTGGTATCATAAGACTTAATCTGTGATTTGGTCAAAAAGCCTATGTAGGTCATAGTCATTGCAAAATAACAATCATTCCATTTAAAAGGACGACACATACATGTTTTTTAGGGGTTCTATATTATATAAGAAATATTTAAGAAATTTTATTAAAAAAAATATCTAACAATTTAAAAATATTAAAGTACATTTTAAAAATAATTCTGTATCAGTACTACTATTTATTGTTGTATAAATAAGATATTTATTAACAAAACAGCTTAACAAAAAAAAAAAGAAAAAAGTTTTCTTGAGCTGCAGTAGTTGTAATTTATTAAGAAACAAAATATAATAGACACAATTATCTGTGTTTTACCATTGTCCTACTTTCTATAGCATAAATAGAATATGTTATCTTATGTCATCTGTTAAAATCTAAAAAACTAAAAGTTGTATTGAAATTATAATCACACCAACGTATTCAGCACAAATTAATCTTTAAGAATAAATTGTAAAACCAAATTAATCTTATTTATCGGGTTATTTATTTACGTAATAAATTATACATGTATATATAAATATATATAATATATATAATATATATAAGAAACTGTTAATAAAAAAGAAATCTAAATTGCTTTATATTTTAAAGTAGGTCTGGCCACCAAATTCTGATTTCACCATTATTCTTAAAATTGAAAACTAACACAAGTTGATAAATCTTGATTTTGTATCAGTGTATGAATCAGCGATTCTGAATTTTTTTTTTTAATTGAGAGTAGAGCATTGTATAATATATAAGAGTAGAGAAAACATTTAAAAATATAAAATTGACTATTAATTTTGTCAATTAATAGTTGACAAAATGAGGGAGAATAGATTGAAATGACTCAGGCATATATTAAGGAGGGAGATGAAGACCAAAAATGAGGTGGAGGATGTGATGGGAAGTGATATGAGGAAGGTGAGGATAAGTAAAGAAGATGTGGGAGATAGAGTTAAATGTGTAAGACTAGGGTGTGGTATTTTATCAAAAAATATTTGTGTTTCTATATTTTTTTCCACACAAATATTATTTACACAGTTTGGGATCTTTATGATCAGACAAATGTATTAGGTAGTAAAGATAAAGAATTATGATATATGTATATAATATATTAGGTGGTACACCAAAGTTACAAGCTAAATTGTATTTATATTTTGTTTCAGAATTGTCAACATATCATGGAAATGAGTAGTGATGAAGAGGATAATCCTTACGATTTTGAAGCTAAATATAATAGTGAGTATTATTATTTATTCACATGTGAATATGATTTTTAAGAAATGTATATATATATATATATAGAACATCATATCTACCAAAAAAAAAAAATTTTAATATTCCCAATAATAATTTAGTATCAGGAAATGTACCTGAACATTCATCTTGGACTAAAAAATTATAAAATATATTTAAAATATTTCCTACAATTTCTTTGATTTTGGAAACCTCTACATACCTAACTTGTATTTATAGGTATTACAAAAGACATTGTTCATTATGTTAAAGTCATCATTGAACTAGTCTCCTTCAACATTATGTTTGTATATTAATCAATGTTTATCATTAAATATATTCTAAAATGTTGAAAGATCATTCAGTTAGTAAATTTCCTTTTCGGGTGAAAGGAGTAAAATAGGAATTTTGGGGTGAAGAGGCAAATTTGTTCTAGTTAGTACTTTTAAGAGTAATTTCCTTACTGCGTATTATTTTTGAATTTGATTAAAATGTTAAAGATTATTTAAAAAAAAAAAAACCTATTAAACATAATTATACATTGAAACTCCGCTCAAAATCATTTTTATAGAAAGAAATAATTGATTTTTGTTTTCTAAATTAAAATAATAATACACTATATAACTTCCATCACTTATATAGATGAGAGAGTTTTATTGTGGCGGTTGTTAAAAAAAGTATTGTTTATAATTTGTGATATAATTTAACTATTCGGTTATAAATAGATGACAGATTAAGGTCTGATGCCATTATTGAGCTGATTTTTCATGATGATAATAGTTACCAATGTTTAACCTGCTGACATGAAAAAAAATATGTTTGTACAATGTACATATACATATTTGTATTACCATCGATTGTCCTTATATTTTGTTTTCATAGTTACTAGAGAGATAATAAAAAAAAGAAAAAAATAGTTGCTGAGATTACCAAAATATTAATATTTACCATTTCTATTAATTTTGTTGGTTTTAGATTTCTATATATAAGTATAATAGTATATTTGTTGTTTAGAATGCAGGTATTTAGCACATTCGCAGAGTGGGCTTTTCAAACTTGTTTATATTTTATATTATAATCATTCTTTTGTAAAAACTTTTAAATTTTTAGTTATTAGTTTATAAGTATTATTAGTTATTTTTAGTCTTGAACTGGATGGTCAATAATACATATTTTTAACTCAATTAATTGATTATAAATACAATTTATTATTTTAAATAAAAATAAAAGTTATTGTTTTTGTGCATGATTATTAATGAGAAATATTAATTTCAGAGTTACAAATGGAATATAAAACTAAACAAATTTTGAGGGAAAACAATTCTAAGCAAACAGAGTCTGATATTGATGTTGCATCAAATAATATCTTACCTATTAAGTAAAATTTAAAAGCTATATTATTATAAATACCTAATTAAATTTAAATTGTTAATTTCTATAGTTCTGAAACTCTTGTTCAATCTACTGCCAGTGTCATTCAACCAGTCAATAAAGAAAAAGACAAGTAAATAAAAAACTTAATCATTTAATATCAGTAATATTAAATGCTTATTTAACAGAAAATAATTATTATTGATTTTTTAGGAGAAAATGCCGCCAATCTGCTGTTGTAGATCCACGAGTAATTGGGCCAGTTATAACCATAGGAAATTTTGATGAAGGTTATGATAGGCCAGTACCAAAGCGTACTCTATATATCAACAACCCTTTTACATCACCTGTAAGTCTTAAATATAGTTTCTAATTATCAATTATTTCTGCATGGGTATTATTTTATATGATATGTATGTTTTTATTTATAGAACTGTCAAAATGATGATTATGATGATAATTTAATAAACCGTGAGATGAGTGTTAAAGTTTATTGGCGTAATAAACATGTACATCGTTTTAAAATTAGGATGGTTTGTATAAAACTTTATTGAAAATTTATTTCAAAACTAATATTTTATAAGTAATATTTATTTATTTAGTTTCAGACAATTGAATCTATTTTTGAATTTTTCTCAAAATTGGAAGAAATTGATAAATCATTTGTTTTATTGGAACTTAATAAGAAACATCTTACACCATCAGATACACCAAATTCCATCAATTATAAGATTGCAGATTTCATCGGTAGTATTTTTATTTTAAATATAATCTATCCAGTTCATCTGCACCCTTGGCTACTGTTACATTTTTAAATTGCAGAAGCATAGGTCTGTTGTCAACATACTTTTTTTTCGGGTTATCTCTTTAGATCAGGCATCTTGATTCTGCTATAATTTAAACTATTGGTTTGTTTATTGAAAATTAATATTCTCATAAAGACCCAGCCACATCTATCAATAAGACTGAATAGTATGTTTATCAACATTTTAGTAAAGTGCTAACTTTTATATAATAAAATATGAACAATTTTAATAATTTGTTAATAATAGGTACCTATTATAGTTATTTTTTACTGCAAAATTAACAATTTTAGTTTTGATTTCCATTGTCAACCAAATTCACAACATTCAGTTCCATTTTTACTGTTTGCATTTCTTCCACACTACACTCAAAATCCACAACATTTAAAATTGTCAATTGCTTAACTCAAATAAACATCTATTAACATTCCACATGTTATATTTACATGCCTCTCTCACACTTTTTGCCATAATTTAAATATCTCTTTATTTGGGTTGTAAATAAAACTTGTGATTCTTCAATACATTGTATATAATATTATATAATAAAAACAATGTTCAAAAGAGTCAACTACAATACACAATATAAAATTTTAAGTAAAATAATAATATCAAGAATAAAATTATAAAACAGACCAAATCAATAATAATAATTCATTGAATTATTATTATGTATACCAATCTGGTAGTAGTTACAAAAACACTCCACAAGTTAGCGTTCTAAATTTTTGTGGGAATAAAATGTATCTAGATACATCGTGTAGATAATGTGTACACGTACCAACCGTGTAAACATTTCCTACCAAGTCGTTTAGTGCGCATGCGACTGGACTTGTAAATTTGTTCCAATTTTAATATTTAATTAATTATTTTTTTTATGCATATAGGTACATTGTGTATAATTTTAAAGGAAAACTGCCTACCGTGAAGGTTGGAAAATTGTTGTTAATCGGAAAGTAATGTTACACACTTAACTGAATTTAAATTAGAATCTTTTTTATTATTAATAATAATAAATTAATATAAATAATAATATTTATTATTAATATATATTGTTATGAAAAGTATTATAGTTCATTTTATTATATCATTATTTTTAGTACAGACAGAAGATTTCTATTTTAACCTTTAGTATTTAAGCAATAGTAATATTGTATTCTGTTAATTAATATTGTTTTAAAAAGTTGTAGGTACTTCTGTTTTATTTTATCTATTAACATATTTTATTCGTTTGTTAATTTTCAACAATAATTATAAAAATATAATAGGAGTTACGATGTAATATAATCTACCCGACAATTTTTGTAGAGGATACATGCGCAAAAAAAATTGAATCAAATACCAAAATGTAAAATTAGAACAAATTTATAAGTCCAGGCGTATGCACACTCAACGACCGGGTAGAAATGTTTACATGGTTGATCTGTGTCCACTTTATGTACACGAGCACCCGCGTATCTAGACACAGCGTGAATAAAATACTCATTAATTAAACCCAGTAAATGACAGACTTGCCCACAGATATAAATACTAACTAGATAGCAGACAGTAATATAATAAACATTATAGAAAATGTGCAATAGTGTGGCCATTTGTCAACAGGACAATATTATTAATATAATAACATATATACCTATAATATATACCAGTTAATAAAATTTAAAGATTTTATTTATATATTACTATCATATATTTAAGACATAGATTTGTTTAATACATTATATATTTATATTATAATTATTTGTAGTTTATATTATACAATTGTACCTTTTTTACCTCCCTTACTGAATCAATATGTACAAATTTCCCTCATTTTATACCGTTGTCTGCTATCTAGTTAGTATATATATATATATTTGTGGACTTACATGACTCTATATACTAGAAAAAATACTGATTATCCAATACTATCCATGGTAATATAAAAGTTGTACATTGAAGGTATATCATATGTCATACAAGGTTTAATTGATATTTTTGTATGGCTAATCTGGTCAGACATGTGATGCCACCTGAGAATGCAGATGAACTGGTGAACTGGACGGGTTATAACATTTTATTTATTATAAAATAGTAAATTAACAAAAATAATTATTTATTTTTATTATTTTTTATTTACAAAAAATGAGGTGAATAATAAGCATTAACATTAAAATATTTGTTTTGTGTAATTTTTAAGTTAAAATATAATAAATGCAGATAAAATAAATATATAATTTAATTTTAACTCATTCTGATTTAGCCAATTTTGGAGGTAGAAAGAAACATTAAATATCAATATTTCTTAAAATGATTAGATTTATACAAATTCAATTGAAAAAATATAGGTTCTTTTTGATTTTTTTTTAAACGTGTTTACCATATTATATATAAACCTACATACATACATATGTATTATATAATAATAATAATAAATACTAGCAGTAAACTTAAAAATTAAATTCATTTTTTAAATATTCGCCGTCCTGCAGAAATGTACATAGACACACAGTAATGTCACTGACCAGAAAATTCAATTATTATATAAATAAACTATTCATTTAATAATATGTCTGTGCATTATCTGTTTACTCTCATTTAATCCTATTTTTGTAATAATAACAATACATTTACGAACTGAGCAAAACATATGTAATTTTTACTTCGATGTATTTTTTATTTTTTATTGGTTTTCATAATTGGTATACATTTATTTCTACAAGTTATTTATTTTATCTAATCTTCTTCTATTCGAGTTAAGTTCTTACTTATTCAATATATCTCAACAAATTAATGTTAAATTAATAAATAAATAAAATATATTATTTTGTATTTATTGAGTTATGGTTTTTACATTATATATATTGTAGTAAATACCAGAAATCAGTTTAAACCGAAATTTACTAGTAAAAACTAATTACACCTCAGTGTGTTTGTGAGAGAACGTTATTATACCCGGCGCTCGTAAAGATAATGATCTGTTGCACAGTCAACTTACTCTGCTATACTACTTGATGTAGTTAGCCGATCCACGTTTGTATTCAGAGTACCAACATATATACACTACATCCTGTATTCAAATACGGCAAACTCTGATGTACACGCATGTATTATTTTGGACAGTGCTGTATAGTTGTGACTAGATTTTAGATTTTTCAATAACCAATAAAGAGCCAGGACAGGCAAAACAGATGTTAAATTGTCCACTGTCAGTTGTTGAGTATAGGCATACCTAGTTTTTACACATAACCTCACAGTAAATACTAGTTTTCTTATTTTTAGAATACACAAACAATTTATTGACATTTTTTTCAAATCTCTGAGCAATTATCAGTATAGGTTAATATCATTACAAGTATCTTTTCATTTATTCTTGATATATGATGTATTTTATATATATATATATATAAAAAATGTTTTAGGTAAATATGATATTTAAAAATTATAAAAAAAATTGAGTTACACAATAAATTTTTTTTTACAATCACACAAATTGGTTTGACATGACAATGACAACGAACACATCCTTAAATAGATGAAGAAGACCTAAATGAAATCTTAAAAAACAAGGATACAGTAATGCAACTGAATATAGTTATGTTCAAAATTCTACCATAAAACATTGTTCGGTATGTAACCAAATGCATGGTAGCAGAATGTTATTGTGCAACTCAAAATATCATGACAGCTTACCATATATATATATGAGTATACTAATAAATAATGACTTTTTTAAATTTTTAAATATCATATTTATTATTTACCTAAAACATTTTTTATATATATATATATATAAAAAACTTTTTTAAATTAATAACTAATATAATTGTTCTTATACTTGATACAAATATCAATAAAATATTGTTTGTTTATCTAAAAATAAGAATAAAACTAGAATTTACTTTGAGGTCATGTGTAAAACTAGTTTTTACTGAAAATTTTATAAAAAATTAGGTATAAATAAAATTGTTCACATTTTTACTGTAGCCATTAGTAAAATCTTATTTTTGTATTATTTTTATTTTAATATTAATTTTCTTACAAACATCCTTATGTGTAATTAGTTTTCATTAGTAAATTCTGGTTAAACTGATTTCAGGTATTTACTGCAACATACTATATATACTATCCACAAATTATTATAATAAATACTTCATGAAGTTGATAAATTAATTTTAATTTCATTAATTATTTTATTATTTTTAGATGGTGATGTAGGATATCGGCCAGGCTGTATTATAGATACACCTAAAGTTGTAAATGAACCAGCAGATGATGAAGTAAAGTTTCGTATTATTCGAAAAGATGTTAAAAAACCAATGTTTATGTGTATTAAAAAAACTGATAGTATGCAAGTGTTATATATAAAATTATCTGAAAAGTTATGTTTGCAATTGAACTCATTTACTTTATTATTTGAGGGCGAAAAAATCAAATATTCTGATACAATGGAAACATTAGATCTCGAAGGAGACGAATGTTTTGATCTTATTGAAAAAAAATGATTATATATCTTTTAATACTATGGTATGATAAAAAGAAAACATCTTTTTAATTTATTATTTAAAAAATTTTCATTGTTGTATTTATTAATTATTACTTATCTTTACTTATACTTGTATATTGCATATTGCATATAATACATTATAGGTAATATTATTTAATGTTTTATTGGTATTCATTTTTAAATATATTAATGAAAATCAGAAACTTTATGATCATACAACAATGACAATAAATGTTAATTTCATTATAAATTAATACAATTAAAAATTTATTATGTTTATTTTACTTAACCTATTTTTGTATTTTTGTCATTTAGTAGATTTTTAATGTAAAAATATAATATTTTAGATAATAAGATTTGATATGCATATTTGTGTATTGTAGAGGATCATTTAACTTTGTTAGTTTCAAATTGTATTCATTTAAATTATTTTTATATTAATTATATAGTATACTGTAAAATTTTATTTCTATATCAACTTATATTAAAATAGTAGAATTCCCAAAATTATGATTAAAATTTAGATATTTACTTACTAATAATAACTTATTAATTATTATATTGTATTGTTATTTATATTTTAACATCAAAACTTTTTTTTTTGTTAAAATACATTTGTATTTAATTAAATTTAAAACTTATTTGTTCAATGGGTATATTTTATTTAATTAAAAATAATCATGTCGAAATACAGATAATAATGTTTCATATTTAATCTAAAATTGGTCCATGTACTATGTAAGTTAAATTAATGAGTAATAATATCGAGAATGCGAAGTGTAAAACAGTCCTTATAATTGCCAGTTGCTAAAGTGCATGATTTATTATGACTATAAGTATACAATATACATGTACTTGTATATTTAGAAATTTTGGTACACTTTATCGATAGAATTTTGTGTTTGATTGTGGTGGGGTTTTCTGTGCATTATTTTTATTATACACAACTATGTATAATTATTAATAAATAAAATTATACTATCATTCCATTACAGTAATTTCTAGTTTGCGATACATTACTTCCCAACACTGATTAAATCATTCTACATACATTCGATAAACACAATAATAAATTATGACTTATCTTGTACGAGATGTATAACATCACTAGCACTGACATTATTTGATGTTTTAATGATTATGACTTTTAAAAATATATATGTTCATAGATATAACATTAACTTACAAAATGTAAAAAAAAATCGTAAAAATGCAAAAATAAAAAATTATACCTATACTTGGAGCATGTTATGACAGGGCTTATTTTTGTGTTATAGCACACACATTGTTTAGTAGCAAAAGACAACTGTGCAGTACCAAATTCATGTGTGTGTTGTTACTTTGGAAGCCAATTTAGGGGTTATTTTCGTATTTTGACACAAAATATTTAATTATTATTATTTTTATATTTTTATCAATTATTATTAATTTCGGAAGGATTTTTCAGTGATATTATATTTTTATTAAATTTCACCCTTAGGATGTTTCAATCCCAGTGATGAGTGATTATAAAAATATTAAGAAGATTATGATTTATGAATAGATACCACAGAATAAAATATTAAAATCCTTTCGTTGTGTACACTTTTTGAGTGATAATGATTAGTATAAACTGGTATCAATAGTGCAGTAAATAATGAAAATTCCATATGAAATACGAGTTCAGAAAAATGACACTCTGAATTTTTAGTGTCGAATTATCATTTATATTGATTAGTATACAGGTTACACGCGTGTAGTGTGATACAGTCTACACTCTACACGGGTGTAGTATAAATAAATGAATTAGATGGAAAATGCTATTATTATAATATTCTGTATTGACTATTGAATACTATTTAATCTGCTTACCTCCATGGTTACCTGTTCAACAGAACAATTTATTATTATTACTCTTTTATTGATAAAAATTATATTTCACATGTGTTATGAAATATTATTATGATTTATTACTAAAAAATATTCTTTTTCATTTAGTGATTTTTATATTTTCTAGTAGAATATGGTCTAGTCATTATTAAAAATGATATTTAATGTAGATATTTGCTATTTTGATGTTTATACAATTTACTGTTTATTAAATTCAGTATTGTAATAATTTTATATCCTAGGTATATTATTTTAATTATTTATTAAATTCTTAAGTGTTTTTTTTTTTTTTTTTGTTAATTTGAATAATATTTTTTGAATATTTATTTATAAGATTAATTATTCCTATAAATTATTAACTATGGCCCAACCACAAAAAGGTGAAAAAAGGAAATTATCTTCTTTAGATACATGGATTTAATTCGAAAATGTACCCTACCTACCTACTATAATTTTAATTCTTAGATACATTTTTAGTAAAATAATACAACTGTTTACTTAATATTACAATTTAATTGGATATGTCCTTAATTTAATATAGTTCACCTATAGGCTATATTATAGGCAAAGAGGCGTTCAAGTATTACGTCAGCAAATTTTTGGCCTTTTTAGACCTCCTCTTCCTCCATGTCAGCAAATGTCCGATACCCCTTCCTTTATTACGTCAGCATATATCCGACGACACCTCTCTATTAAAAAAAAAAAAAAACAAATTTCCGAGTTTTATATGACTTAATTAAAAATAAATGAAAAATTTTGTTACATATTTTGAATTTTATTTTACATATTTTTATTAAAAAAAGTACATATTTTGATTTTTTTTTTTTTTATTGCTACTGACGTCAGCATGGTTCTAACCCCCCATCCCCCTTGTCAACAAATGTAAGCACAAGACAGACCCCTCTCCCCCTAGGCGTTTACGTAATACTTGGAACGCCCTCAAAGGTATTAACATCGAAACCACATATTACTGATGTGGAAAGATTAATTTTTTATTATAATTCCTCCTCCTTGTCAGCAAATGTCCGATACCCCTTCCTTTATTACGTCAACATATGTCCAACAACGCCTCTCTATTAAAAAAAAAATATAACAATATTTATAACTTAACAGCTAAAATTATTATTTTATATCGCAAATAACGCGTGAAAATCGCTACATTTATTTTTATATCTAAACGTAGTTGTACATACTCCACAATGTATCAAAGATCGAACCGCTACGCCGCGCCGTGTTTATCTAATATTTTAACAAGATAATTAAAAATTAAATGCACATGATAGGTATAGTGTCACGGTTACTCCGAAGTTGTTATTAAATGTTTACTTCAATATCGAAAGAAAAAACAACGGAGTACGGACACTATCTAATACTCATTAAACAGGTAATTAGGTATTAGGTATAAATAAAAATATATAATATAAAAATATTTTATATTCAAAAGACGTCATGCACACATGTTTGTAATCTGTGTCTTAAACACACGCAACATAGTAAATCTACATACCTACCGCATTTATACTACGATTATTTGATCATAGTTAATATTAAAGTAAATTTACTTATTACTAAATTTGTAGAGAAGAATATAAACTGTGCCCGGGCATAGAGTTTTTTTTTCGTATTTTTACTTTTAAACGATTTATAAATATTTAAATAATTCATGTTTTTAAATTCATATAACAAAAACAACAAAATACAAGTGTAGCGTCTTCTTAACATGAAACATTATTATTTACCATTTAGATGCAGAAAAAAAAAAATGTATTCCTTCATAACCCACAAATAAATTATTTTGATTATACATAAAAGTAGTATTATACTATGTGATTTGAACACACTAATAAATTAAATCCAGATTTAAATTTATTGCCGTTATTTAGATTTAAATTTTTAGTATATTTCACACCAGTAGGTATACACTACTAAAAAATCAACATGCGATGTGCGGAACGTATACGATATCCGATCATATACGAACGTATACGATATTCCACACGCCCATGCATATTATCCATTGATTCTATAATAAATCAATTATACTATTATAACTTATAATTTATAAGTTAATAAATCTATATAATTTTACATGCATTAAAATTGAATAGTGGGAAACCACTCGACATATTATTCAATCCAAATGGACAGTTTTTAAATACTTTTTCTTAAGTATTTTGTATATTTTATTTAGATACATTTTTCTGAAACCGGTAATAAGTATTAAAAGCGAAAAAAAAATTTAATATAAGTAGGTAGGTACATAAATGCAATATTTTATTCATTTAAAACTAAAGTTTATAACCAATAATTGTTATTTATCAACAATATTATTAAAAATCATTTTAAAAATACAAGATCATAATTCATTTTTTGAATTATACCTGCTTATATATTTAACATCACGTTTTTACTTCTTAGCTCTTAGTAATTCTATGGTGTTTAGACAAAGAGGGATAAGTCCAAATATGATATTTTTTTGAAAACCAATATTTTTCTTTTTTCTTTTTTATGCATATCATGATATCGTTTAAGATATTTCTTCTTGACTAACTGAACAAAGTTAAAAAAAATTTTGGGCCCCAAAAAATGAATTTGCTTGGAGCTCCACAATTCGTAACGCCCCTCTGCCCATGGATAGAGGTTTTAAGCAAAAAGTAGGCATCCAAAACCACGAGGCGCTGGGTCCATTTCTCCTTGAGTTATGAATAATACTTTTAGTATGTTATACATAACTTAGTGTACAGCACATTTTGCCACTGGTCCGAGCCCTTTCTGGTTGTTATTAAATGCGTTGTGGCGATTCAAAAATTTTACCCTCCTTTGTCGTGCCAGTAATCATATTATACCTACCATTACTCGAGCATTTATATGTAGGTACCCACAATTCCAACTACGTTAGTATCACTGGAGTGTAGCTCGGTGGGTTAAGTGTGAGTACAAAAATTGTTAAGCAAATTATGATGGAGGTTCGTCGAATCAAACAGCCGAAATCAAGATTTGTTGCAAAATTTACAGAAAAAAAACGGAAGTTACCTATTCGTTATTAAAAGATGTGTTCAAGCACGGGGGAAAGCAAAAGCAGTTCGATCCTCGGTTCAGAAGTTAGCGATTTGTTACGGATTTTCATTAATTTCCCGCCGTGAGAGGGGTAGATAATAATCAAACGTCATGTGACCTCTCATTCGTGAGACTGACTTTAATTTTCATTTTTGTAATTCTTATAATTTAATTGGTTCTCATTTGATTCCTGGTGGTCTCCAAACAGGATTCCTTGGGACGAACATTTGATATCCAGAAGGACTCTACTAGGATTCCCCGAGGATTCCTGGTGGTCTTCGAATATAGGATTTCTTGGGATGAACATTCGATATCTAGGATTCCAGGAGGACTTTATCAGAATTCTCTACTGTCCCGAAAGGGAATCCTGTACACTGCCCTAGGAGTCCTGGTGCTACTATAGGGTACCTATAGACTACAAAGTACAATGAATTTATATTTTTATTTACGAAGTTGCAGTGAGATATCAGTGCAAAAACCCTAATTTCTTGATTATAATATCTACAATTTTTGGAGTAGGTATGAATTATTTTATATTTTTAAACTACGTACAATAAATAAGCTTTATCATGAGTTTTGCCAAGCGTAACAGCCATTTATTGCGTGGCTTTATGATTTTATAGAAAAATCGTAAAATTTTCTCAAAATCAGGGTAATGGAAAAATGAGTATAAAACCTCAGCGATGATGACCGCGGTGAGACCTATAAGTTTCGTAACGATTAGTTTTCGAAAAAAAAATAAAGGTCAAATAAATGGGTTAATTTTTTAATAAAACATAAACGTGAACGCGTTCCTTAGGGAAAAAATGAACACGAATGCGAATGCATTCGTTTTTTGGTCAAAGAACGTGAACGTGAATGTATTAAATTTTTTTAGTGAACGTTTCAGACACTAAATTATATTTCCATAAGAATAAGAACTTACCTGTATAATTATATTCTATTACTATAAATACAATTAAAAAATAATAAATATTTTATTAAACACGTATATTATATATAATATATATATATTATATATGTAAAAATATATTATGTGGGTTATAAAACCTATTATTTTATATTTCATTTTAAAGTAGGTACCATTGTACTAAATCAATATATTTTATAATGATGATGCATCTGCTTTTGGGCAGGGCTTGAAACCGGTATCGAATATAGTATCATATACCGATTAAAATCTTTACAAAATCGAAATCGAAATCAAAACCAAAACCGAAAAAAACGGATAACGGTATTAAAAATCAAAACCTAAACCGACAAAAACCAAAAACGGTATTGAAAATTAAAATCGAAACCGTAAAAAACGGAAAGCGGTATTGAAAATTAAAATGAAATCAAAATTATGGCTGTATATATTTTTGACTGTAGGTACATATTAAAATATTAACACATCGAATTCGTTGTATAAAATTAGATTCGTTTTATTTTAATAAATAGGTACATAGAAATACAAACTACTTTTAATACCAGATTTTCATGATTGAATTTTGTTATAAGTATGTATCAAGATATACCTACCTATAGGAAAAAAAGTCATTATTTAAATTAAAAAATCAAGACATAAAATCGAAAAATGAGTTTAAAATTGGTGTTGAAAACCGTAGGTATCATTTTGATATATTGGTTAAATTTTAAAATCCTTTCAAAATCAAAATTGCAATTGTAAAAACGGATAATGGTGTTGAAAATTAAAATCGAAACCGAAAAAATAGAAAACCGGTAATCAAAACCGAAATATTTTTTTTCGGTTTCAAGCCCTGCTTTTGGGTATTAGGTATCATTTATATTCTAGAATAGGTATCTATCATTACTATCCTCTTCAGTGTTGACTCGAGATAAATTATTTTCATAAGCACGCGGTTATCAAAATTATTTAAAATATTACTTATAATATATTATAAAACACGAATTTTAATGCCTACATAATAATATGTTCTGTGACAATATACAATATAACATATTAGAAAAAATTGATAGATTCAATCATTTTGACAAGATTTAACAAAAACTATAGTTTGTTTACTGGTGTTAACGTATCATATAGGTATTGTGAGTTTGGTCTTAACCTGTATAGTTTGGATAGTTAATGGATAGTTAAATAAGCATTGCTTATTTTCACCAAAAATCCAATATTGGTCTTTAATCAATATAATTTGTTTCCTGTCGTGAAATGCGATTATACTATTAGATAGGTACCTATAAAATAATATTCTATATAAATTAAATAACAAGAATAACCTAAAACGGGGGTTGGCAAGTAATTTCTATTGGAGTCCGGATGATTAAAATAATAAAATAAATTAGATCCTGCAGAGAAAAAAGAAGTCATCATAATAGCAATACTTTATTATTTTGGACACATTATTATATAAAATAACAACAATTGACCGACGAGATATTTATTATGCATTATGAGGACGTCACACATCTGTTTTTAAGGGGTTCTGTATAGGAAATTTTAAGGATATACCTATTTAGAAAAATTAAAATCTCACTATTGAAAAATGTTTAAATATATTTTAGAGATAATTCAAAAAATAGACTTATGCCAGTAACATATTTTTATTGTGAGGTATTAATAAATAATTATTGAAAACGAGGCTAAACGTGTTTTAGGAGATACACGTTGCTGAAAAATTCTGTGATTTTAGGACATTTAATGACCTTTATAGAAATTTAAACATTGTAAAATAATCTAAATATTGACATGGGCAATTTTTGATAAGATTATTAGAAGTCGAGTTATAATACTTTGTATTTACTAGAATTGTCTATTTTTAAGTCTTATAACTCGACTAATATAACTTTTTTGAAAATCACCCAAGTAAAAGTTTAGATCAGCTTATGATATTTTTTTATAGAGGTTATTATATTCTAAAATAATTTTCTAGAAACCTGCAGTTCTCTAAGTATGTTTGAAATACGGTGGTATGACCTCTCTATTATGATACAACCATAATCTGAGTTCATCAATAATTATAATAAAATATACCTGTATTTATTTTTATTATTAATTGTTTTGATAATAATTTTAAATTAAAATGTTGTATTAAAATGTGTTATATTGATGATCCAGTTTTCTGCCTTTCACGGTCCGAATTCGACTTAAAATATGCCTATATGTATAGGTACAATTAAGTAGGTACCTACCTATATATGCATATACGAACCATTTTTAAATTTATTGGTTATAATTATATGAAGTTAAATTATTATAATTTTCTACAATAGAAGCTATACTGTTTCAGTTTACAAAATAAATTTAATATTTGCAAAATTAATTTTATTTTGTATCGAAAATTTAAACATAAAGCAATAAATAAAACCCAAATGAAAAAGAATAAAATAATAAAAGTTGAAAAAATTAGTACTCTGTAATAAAAAGTTATTCTGTCATCGTATCATAGATAGATACAGCCATAAATGTATTATTAGGTTAAAGTCTCAATATTCATAAATGAGAATACGTGTTTAACTACTGTATTTTAATTACAATTGTAAAAAAAAATTCAACGTCCATCTATATTGTTTTTATATTAAGTTTATTAAAATGTATAAAAGTTGATAAGGGATATTATAAGACCAATTATTTTCACGAATGACGTTTTTGCATTTGGCTTTTGTTCTTTAAACAATTTTTCAAATATTTTAAACTGCTCGAAAAATTATTTTTGTCGATACTTAAATTTACAAATTTAATTTATAAAAGTTGTTAACATATTTTTGTATATAATTTCAAATAATAACTGCATATTATAGATATGTAGGTATTTCTGTCAATTATATAATTTTCAAAAATGTTTTTTTCCAGTAAAAATCAAAAAATGTTAATATTAAATATTGAAGTTGGATTCCGAGACAATTAACCGGTAGTGTCCGGCTAAATCGGAACAATGGCAACCCTATATTAGGCGTATGGCAAAAATTAGTAAATATACATCGATGATTATTGTCATTTTTCACAGAACATACTACCTTCTAATGAAAAACATAGGTATTGGAAAATTAATTTATTAATAATTGTTCACTTAATTGATACTTCCATATAGATCTCAAGATCCACATTCAAGTACTAAAGTATCAATTCTGTGGCTTAATATCACATAAGGGAATTTTTCAAGGGTATTTTCTGTGTCCGATTGGACACCCAGTCAGCGTAGATGATGGTCACTCAGTAATGAAATATTCGACTCGTTGGGTACCCTCTTAATTTCTGAAATATATTGATGTACCTATATAGGTATAATACCTACGGAAATATGTAAAATACTGACAAATAATTATTTATTCAGTAATTTATGACTCCAAGTTTTGTCTTTTAAAAACATTATCAGTTTTATATCATTGAACGTAAAAGTAATATTAACTTATATTTCCTAACCGCGGGAACTATTTATTCTGTGTACGATGTAGGTATACATAAAAGTGCTGGGCACACTATACACCAACCTTACTGTGCTCATGGAGGAAGGTATATTTAACTATATAGTTTAAACCCTACACGACTGTAACAAACATTTGGGTAGTTAAAAAACGTTTTCAATTGTATTTATCAAAGCATAAATTAAACACCTTCTATTATGAAATGTTTTAAATGTTTAAATTTTCTATATCTTTTTCATGTACATAATCATGGCTTTAACGTATGTATATAATGTACATAATATAATTGAAAAATTGAAATATTATAAACCACACAATTTATGTACCTACCAGTTTTCTATATAATATAAAAAAGTCATTTATTTGTTGCATATTAATAATTAGAGTGTAAATACGATAGATAAAAAAATATATGGTTCAATATTATCTTTAATTTACAAAAAATCAATACCGCGCATAAGCCAAAGTAGGAATAATGAAATAAATGGTCTTGACCCAAGTAAAATAATTTTTCAACATCTGTATTCAAAGTAAATCCCCCACCTCCGAACCCATACGAAAATTCCTAATACGGAAATGATGCCTGGATACGCAGTGAATATTCACTAAAAAATGACCTATTCCACAAGAACGAAACCGTTTTACAAAAAAGTATATATTTTACGAATAGCGGAAATTAGGTAGGTACACGTTCGTTCACGAGCGACCGATTACGACGACTGGTATGGATGGTACACTACTGGATAGGTACCTACGTAATCAAATTTAATATAATTTAATACCTAATAATAATGCACAAAAACGGATAACAATTTTACATAAAGTTGTGTGTGTGTGTGTAGCTGACCGTGAAAAATTATTTGTGGATGATGGCGTTGCAATTATATTGATGAAATTAATTATCTATATAATGTATTAATTATCACTCGTGATATGCCATTTCAGACCGCAATACAGTTAGTATATGTATATAATATTGTGATTAATATATCCCATATGGATAATAGTATAATTTATATAAGTATAAGGAGTATGCGTTTATTGTTATACACGTAAAAGTGTGAATAATTGAATATTCAAGTAAATTGTCATTAAATTATATAGGTAATAATAGTTATAATAAGACGTATATTTCTGAGTATAATAAAAAGTTAATAAGTAGTGAATCACTTTAGTGATGAGATATAAATAATAATAATACTGATAGTGTTAGTAATGATATATTGAGTTATAAAATATATAATAATAACTAGTACGAATATGTAGGTACTGTATTATATGACTGTGACATGGTCTGTAACAACATGGTTACTATGTAGACGCCATTGCCTTAAATGAAGGGTCGTCAATCTTTAACCCGTAGAACACCGTACTAATGAAGGAGATTATTGTATTTTAAGAATAGGTATTAAATATCAAAAAACAGAAAAATATATTTTAGATATTTAAAAGAAAATCTTTTTCCTAAGAAAGCCATAAAAGTATAAAACGAACAGAATAAAAGAATAATAACTAATAATAGAATAATTTATATTATTTATATATATATATATATAAGTATGCAATTAACGGTAATTTATCATGTATAGGTACATGTTAAAACATGCCATGATCACTTACATAGTGGTGAGTTGTAATAATTTCCGATAATCAAAATTTCGAAAAAAAAAAAAAAAAAAAAAAAAAAAAAAAATTCAGGTGAAAAATAGGTAGGTGGTTCTTAAAACGAGTTGAAAGTAAAAATCGAAAAATGTAATATTTACGTAAAAAAATAATAGTATCCAATAGATACCTAATAATTAAAACTAAATTACCTATGAAAAAATAAATACAAAAAGTGACTGAGAAAAAGCCTTCAGCTAAAAAACCTATTTTTTGTGGTTACAAATTGTTACATAATAATATATAATACCATACTGTTTTTCATCCAAATTTTCAATATGGGGGTGCTAGGTAACACACCTATGAGAAAATGGGTTTTGTATATCTATGTGCCTTTTAGAGTCTAGCTGTTATCAAAAATGTATGGCACAAATTGTTTGATACATAGCTGGTACATAATTATTATTTATTATACCTATAATATCTATTTTAATTAAATGGTTTTATTATAATTTAAATTGGTAACTACTTATATAAAATATTAACATTTTTGCTGTCGAGTCCTAAGGTATTTATTATTAATTAATTCTGTACCACATATATTATTTTTTACTGTTAATAATAATAATATAATATGAAATCAAGCCATATGGATATTTTGAAACATTGTGGAGATGTGAATTGTACAGAAATCGATTTGTGATAATACTAATAATAATATAGGATGATAAAAATAATGAAAGAAGGAATATTATAGAAAATAATAGTAGGTATGCTTTATTGCAGTCAATCAATTTTCCCAGCATTATTATTTTATTCGTTTTTTTTTTAGACGTCAATTCGATTTTGGAAAAATATAATATAATGTTTTTTGTAACATTTTTAAATTAAAATTTCATCATCGCCAATATTATTAACATGATATATTTTTACTATAATATTTTGTTTCTACACACAACTGCATTGTTATTTCTCACCCATCTGTGTTATTCAGTTGAATCGAATACCAGACTCAAAGGACCTAATTTCTGTACTCTAATAAAACCGTAAGTATATTTTCATTTGAAAATAATATTGTTGCAAATATGATTTACCATTTTTTATAATTATTAAAACGTACTTAATAGACGTTTATAGCCCCGTCTGGCTTGGGTATATTTATTACAAACGTCTAATCCGGTCCAAACCGAGTATTCGGCATAAAATCCCGACACAGTTCGAATAAAAAATTTTCCTAAAAATTGATTAACTTAATCCAAAAATGTTGATATTTCAGTTATTTTTTTGAAAATTTTCAGATATTTATTCCCTTAGAATAAACACTGGTTCGGTTTGAAATTAAAAAGTCCGATTCGGCCAACGACTAACAAAATAACACAAGATATTTTATGAGCAACTATATGTATGAAGTAGTAAGATAATATAAGTGTATACTATACACACACTTATAATAATTTATTGCAGTACACACACACTAACCCACTGTATGCAATCAGTTAGTCAATTATCTATACAAAAATCCTTAAAAACAGACCATCGTATAGGTACCTACATATTTTACCTAATTTTTTCTGGCAATTTTTATAATTTTTAATTTTCGTTTTATGTTTACTTAAATAATATATGGATATTTATTTCACTAAATTTAATAAAAATGTAGAATTTTCAATTTAATTTATCATTGTGATTTTTTAGGTATATTATACTTTTCTCAAAGTGGTTGAAAGCGCGATATATTATTTCTCTTTTTAGAACTAGAATCTTGCTAAAATTAAAGATTTACTAGAGAACGCTAGAAGCAGAATTTTTATATTTTGGTTAAAAATTTTTTTAAGAGTATTGAATTTTTGGAAATGTACTAATTTGCAAAAACCTTTGTCATGTAAGAATAACACTTAATATGAAAAATGTATTCACAACATTCTCTAGTAAATTACTTACAGAATCTTAATTCTTAATATATTATTAGAATTAAAATTGGAACATCATAAGTACCTACCCTTAATTTTAGCAAGCTTTTGGGTCTTTACAAACGCAAAATGAAAATAATAATTTTTATATCGTTTATCGCCTAATGACTCGTGCATGTGCGTACACGAGCATACCTACTCGAGTATACGAGATCATTATTAGTTTCTAAAATAATTGCTCGGATGTTGTCGAATCCGATAACAAAACTGGTTAAATTATTATTTTTCAAATTGATCACACATATTTTATGATGTACATTGTACGTACATTACTTATTTACATATAATAAAATATATGTAAACGCATGGTACTACCTATTACCATTGATTAATTATAGTGTAGATAGCCCATGCCAATGGACAATATGGAAACATGTGAATTGATAACGGCGTGGCTCAATAGATTGCGTGTTTGGTTTGTTCATTCAAATAATAACAATTATTGTGGAGACAATATTTATTTTATTACATTGCGGTCGGGCTTCTGAGCACGATTTAAGATATACTGGTTACTCATCGAATACCGATTATGTGACCCAAAAACTGACACTCCATAAAACCACTTGCAGTGCTCCTAGCGGTAAAAATTATAAAACAGTGTCACCAAATGCAGGGGATATTAGTAATAGTTGTACTATAATAATAATAAATATTTCGTATAAAATCATTGATCACATCACGATAATCACGATTATGTTGATAACACAGCTCGTAATACTGCTAGGAGCGCTAGTAGTGGTTTTTTGTCAGCTGATCTAGATTCTCAGTTTATAAGTCACATTGGTTTACTATTTAACATGGGCCGATGAGCAACCTGTATATCTTAAATCGTGCTTCTGAGTATGTGGGCCATAGTGAAAACACTGAATAAAATTGACTGAGAATTCCGATTCAAAATAGACACTCAACATTCGTATATTCTGCCGTCTATCGAACGGTCAATGAATTTACTTTACTAAAGAAAACGACCAAGAAGAAAATTTTCATTTTAGAAAATAAAAATACAGATATTTCTTAATCTAGTAAAAGTATTAATTAGACTTAAAAAGTTTAACTATGTCTGAAATTTATAATTTGTACTCAACCATTCTTTTCGTCTAATAAAGATATTTTGAAAACTATTTGGTATACATTTTCATTGTATACGTAATTATTATTATTTTTACTTGTTTAAAATAATTTTTCGCAGTTGAACAGCGTTCAACCACAGCATTTGAATACTTCAACGATATTGGTAAGTAATTACTAATTGCAATATTACAATTGATTTACTTTTTAATTGTTCATTTTAAGATTATAATATTATAATATACCTACCTGTATGTGCAGTGTTCGGAACGTTTACTTATGAAACTAATTTGTTCACGTCCATGTTCAATCCGTAAAAATGAACTCGTTCAAGTTCATGTTCAAATGTATTTAAAAGAAACACGTTCACATTCACGTCAGCGGCTTATTTACGGGGGGGGATAGATCCCCTTTGCATTTCGGCTTTTTATTTTTTTTAATGGAAATATATAGTAAAATGAAAAAATATATACCTAAGGGGGCAATAATATATATTTCCATAAAAAATAATATAAAAACCATAAAATGATATAATTCATATTACCTGTGTTACCACAGATAATAAAGGAATGGATTTCCTTTATTATCTATGTATTCGTGAACCGTTAACCCAACATCATATGTCTATGTCTCCTGCTATACAATGATACAATCGACAATGCGACATCGTGTCATAAACAATATTTATATTATTAAATATATAATTTATATCATTTTCATCAACAAAAAGTTCAGGCATTTTGATTTTAATTATTATTAATTTTAGACTGTGTTCATTTTTTTTTTTATAGTAAATTTAGTTTATTGAACTAGTTATTTTATCTATATAATTATAAAAGTTTAAAACGTATAGTTATTAGGGTAAGTCTGAAAACACTATTATGTTATTTTAACTGCTATAATACTTTTAATAATCAGTTTCATATTGGAGGGTATAGGGGGGTATACGACGTATACCCAATACGCTATTTTTCTTCATGGCGTATAGCTTATGAGATATTGATTATACGTGGGTATACGGCCATAATCATCGTATACCTTATATGACAAAAATAAATAATATAACTGTTACGATTATTATAAAATAATTGTTTGAAAATTGAAAATTAACCTTATTAAAATATCAACTAAAATAAATTTCCCATCAAAAAATGTTTACCTGACAAATCCAACACGATTCCTATCCAAAAAGTGTATATAACATACTTGTATAAAAAATCATACTTCAAAACAATATAAAAATTATTGAAAAATGGTTCTGTTAAATTGTAAGATTGTTTTGAAAACTTTTAATATTTATAAAAAATGTCACTTATTTTCAATAAGTTTTCATTGTGCTTAAGAAAACTTCTGGAAAAATTTAAAAATTACCCCTTTTAAGTATAAATTTGAGTGAATTTTCTGTCAAATAAATTCTTTATCCCAAAATGCTTACTCCACTTCTTTTATCCAAATAGTTACTCACAGAAAAATAAACATAATTGTAAAATTAATAGCTTCGTTACTTCGCCTAGAATGTAAAAATCTAATAAAAGAAAATTTGAAAGTTAAAAGTGGTAAGCTTGAAATGTAGAATGATTTTCAAGCGAATTGCTAAAAATTTTTTTGGGTCCTAAATTGTTTTTAGAATGGCGTATACTCATGAAATTTTTACCAATACATCACTGTTAATAACTTTTTATTTTAAAAAATAAATTATTTTTAGCATTTTACAAAAAATATAGAAAAATAAAAATAAAAATAAAATACAAAACAATGTTTAAAAAAAGCTGATCATATATTTGAGTATATGGCCGAGTATGATCTTTGCCCCCCCCCCCACGTGTTACCTTATGATTAATTATTTCATCCCCCTTCCTTAAACAATTTCTAAATACACTGCTGATTCACGTTTTATAAAAAAATTAACGCGTTCATCTAAAATATATCAAAAAAAGCCGATTCATAGAAACTATAGTTTTAATTCTATGGAGCGCCAAAAGAATTTAACAATTGAGTATTATATTTTTTTAATTATACATAAATCTAATAGGGTTTATAGTTAATTAGAATTATATTTAAATTTAATTTGACTTAATGAAAATCTTTTAAGTCCCTTAAAAGTATGGATGTTGTTTACGTTCGTGATCTATTTGACAGAAACGAGTGTCGTTCGCGTGTCGTTCACAAAATATAAACATGAACGTATGAACGTTGTTTTTTCCAGACACTGCTCATGTACAGAGGAGGAACTAAGAATTTTGAAGCCCGGAGAAAAGTGTAAAATTACACAAAAAAAAAAACGGAAGCAAAAAAAAAAAGTCATAAACTATTTTGGTGTCGACTAAGTACCAATAATTTCTTGACATTCTTTCTTCAAATAGTAAATAAGCAAAAAAAATTTCATAAATTATCTGTTTTTGCCGACTGAACCTTCAAATTGTAATATTTTTCTTAGTATTATTCTACGTAATATATTACATATAATAATTAATTGTGTAATTAATAATCGTTTTTATATAGTTTTTATTAGGTATAACAATAGAAAATAAAGACTATTATAGATAAATATATTAAATATATAAAATAATATGAACCATATTCTATTAATTTGAAATTATTTAATCTTGATTATATATTATATGAGAATATATTTAAAAGTGCAAATTGTTATTACATTAAAACATTTCGAAAATTACGTGCGTTAGACTAATATATTTAATTAAATTGACAATTTCGTGTTAAAAAAAAAACGCTATCGTTTTAATAAATAATAATATGCCTGTAAACATTAAAATAAAGTAATTGGTATTAATTATAGTTAAAAATTAAACTAGACATTTTATGAAAGTAATTAATTATGTAGCAATAACAAAAATGTTTAAAAATAATTAATTATATTTTAAATGTTATAATTGTATGAATATACCATACAATATTGTAATATATAAACATTTAAAAGCAATATAATTTGGTATAGTAAATATGATTTAGAGCATTTGGACGTCCAAGTAGTGAATAATTATTTATAGATTAAACTATGGTACATTTTATGGATTTTTTTCTAATTAAAACAATTCAATTTAATTAAAGGTTTAATTATTTTTTCATTATTATTCATTACTTTTAAATTTTAAATATTGAAATTTTAGTTTTATACATGATACATTGCAAACAATTTTCTGTGACACGCATACAGTTTTATACAAAATATAAATGGTTAGTTCCAATTAATATCATAGGATAATATTAGGGGATAAAACCACAGTCGTAATTTGGGACTTTTTTAGGGGGGGGGGGCAAAAGCAAATATATTCATTAACTCTTCCCCAAAAAAAATTCTGTATATGCACAACGTAAAAATGTATCTTAGTTTTGTGTATTATTTCTATAATCATAATTATAGAGTGCTATATACAATACAAATATGCAACAAATAAAACCCTTAAAATATTCTCTTTATATTTTTTTAAAAATAAAATATTCTGTATAAAACAAGATAATTCACGGGCATTTAAGTACTCGTAAAATTTTCGCCAAAAATTTAGAAATTCCTTTTAAAAAAGGAAAATAAGCAATAAAAACAAAAGTCGTCATGATACAAATGATGGAAGTTGATTCATAGTATCTTCATTGATATATTATATTATTATTATTGTTAATTAGAGAACAAAGACCAATCATTGCATTCAAAAAAATAAGCTAGGTATATTAATATAATTAGAAAAAGTTATTTATGATAACTTTATTTTGTTACTTCACCTAAAATTCTAAAATATATTTGTCAAAAAAGGTAGTTTTTCCTTCTTTAAGTAATTATTACTTGAAAATCGAAAAATAATATTTTCAAAGTAACAACTAGAATTAATTTGCAATCAAAAACTTTATATTTCAAAATACCTCAACACGACTCCTTCAACCCAATAAAATATTTACAGACTACTAAAATAAAAAAATGTCTCGTTTAGCCTATAGTCTAAAAAGTGGTTTGTGTACATTTTCCCCAAAAATCGAGAAATATGCATAAAATATTCTCTAACCTCTAAAATATGCTCCAATATGCAAAATGATTTTTTTTGATGAATTCTGTGATCGATAAATTGATTTCATTTTTTACCAACGTTGAACTGCATACAGTTAAAATATGTAAAATTCTGAAAATCCAATATCTAATCATAGTATATATTATATAACCTATGACATAATATCTTGAAATTCTATACAATCATCAAATAAATGTATACTGTATAGCAAATATATAAATGAGCAACTTTTAAATTAAAATTGTACCTAATACAAAACAAGCAATTTTAAAGACTGCAAACATTTTTATAAAAAGAACTCAATACAAATAAATAATATTTTAAACTTATAACAATTACAAAATATATTAATAAAGTTTAGATTTTTAGCGGAGAGACTAATCTCTTGCTTTTGCAATAATATTGTAGAGGAAATTTAACGAATATGTACCTAATCGTTAATGAAAACTACATCTACCTAAAATAATTGTTATAAATAGAAAAAAATGTAATGCCAAAATCCTAAAATTTTCAGCAAATAATTACTGTAACATAATATTGTCGTGATAAAATTAAACTTTATTCTATCAATTTCGGTACTTAATTCACAATAAATTTGAAAGAAAAGGAAAACTATCGAAATTAATTGAAAATTATTAGATATAAATCCGAAAATAATATTACCAACTTTGCTCAGAATTGTTTTATGAATTAAATACTTAAGTATTTTATACAACAGTCTTAATAAATTCAATATCAGATAATTGCTACAAATCACAAATGTATACAAAATAATAAAATAATAACCTAGGGTGATCTTCCCCATTTCTCGGGAACGGCTTGGGCTAAGGATTTGGTTCTCGAGGCCTTGGCTTTACAATGACCCACAGAATAATGAAATAAAATGTAGGTAAGTCTTAGATAACTCTTAAGCATGTTTTAAGTATCTATGTATATTTTAAAACTCATTAACATATTACATATAGTTTTTAGTATAATATATAATCGGACGAAAGAAAGATTCAAGAGTGAGTCGCAGAGACACCAAAGAAATAAATAATTAATATGGGATCATATTAATCGCAATCAAGTTTTACTATTGAGTATTGTTGTGTGCATACCATTTTTAATAAAAATAAACTTTCCGTATTGTATAATGTAGGACAAAATGTAATAGGTTTTTTTTAAAATATAGTTATCAAAATATAGCCGATTCGGGGATTTTAGCGTGAATACACAACGGTGAGGGGGGAAAAAATAAAATTCAGTTCGATACGTAGTTTATAACGCGATTACCGGCGAAACATTCTAGGAGTCGAGGAATCCTCTACCGCATGTACCCCATAAAAACGCTTACTGCACGGCCTACATTACTCTATTTTCCGTCGGGCGTAGCCGAATCGCGTAAAAACAGGACGCGAAAAAATTACGAAACTTTCGAAAAATAGTTCGGGGTCGAATTGCACCGTGAACGGTCTCGGAAAACGGAGACGGAATAAAAATGAAATATTTTCAGTGGTACCCCATGACAGAGAGAAAAAAGTTAGCGTTATAAAATAGCATTACGTAGGTAATGTAAAATTCAGGTGGAATCTAAAGTACCATCTTTACCATTAATCAGTCAGTATTATTAGTAGAATGAATTGGAGGTTTCTGGACTTTCTAAGTCCACATATACAATGAATCATTGTACGATGATCCACTCGACACCATCAACATAACGATCCTCGTTTGTGCTAAGCCGTTCCAAAATTGATGACATTGCAAATGGGAAGGAAATTTTATGAAAGCCCTCTCACGTAGGAATTAAAAATTTTTTTTTTCATCTTATTTGTTTGTGCTACGTTCGTTATAGGTTGTACCGTTTTTTCTATCATTACCCCAATTCCAAAGTTATTAAATTTCCAAAGGGGTAGTATCATTAAATGAGTCGTCTACATTAAAATTTAAATTTTTTTTTCTTCAATGCATTTGTTTATGCTTTATTGTACCATTGTCCTCATCGTTACTTATGGCTTAATTTACAAACTTACAGAATTTTTAAAACGAGGTGGGGAATAATTAGTTGATATAGTTTTAACAAATAAGAAAGAGGTATGAAAATTTTTAAATTATGAAAAATATTATGTGTACAAATAATTTTCTTTTAAATATTTCATAAAAATGATTTATATTTCCCGAGATATGTACACATAATATAGTCTGTCTCATTAAAATCACTCTGTATATATACATTATACATTTTTCTTTACAATGAAATATAAATCAAAAATAAAAACGATACTGACATGTAGGACTGTGCGATTATTCTGATCAATCGATACATCGAATCATCGATTAATCGATTTATGGAATCATCGATTAATATACGGTATACTCCCGTATACACCAATGATTACATAATTAGGTATATTACGTTTTATGATAATCTAACAGTTGAATAAAAGCAAACTACAAGTGTATCTATATATTTTTAAAAGGAAGAGAGATCTCTCGTTCCGTTTAAAATAAGATTAAATTCAAGTAATGAATACTAAAATTGATTATTTTATACTGTAGTATAAAATATAAATCAGAGACTAGAACCGAACCGAAATTAACCGGTTCCAAAACCAGAACTCTAAAATATAATTAGAACTGTAACCGGCACCAGAACCCTTTTATCTAGAGCCAAAATTGAACCGAATCCCAAATTATAGATCGGTTTAATAACGGTTCCAAAAACTTTATATTATTGAAATTTTTAAATATGAAATTATTATTTGAAATGTATGAAAACCTGCATATTAGAAATGCCAGAGTATTTATTTTATTATATTTATCATAGCCCATGTGCTATAAATGGCAATGATATAATGGTTCTAATATAATACAAAATGTTACACGAAAATATTGTTTATAATTTAAATAAATAAAAATATACACATGAATAGGTAACCTAGTACTTACTACCTATATACCTAGTATTCTATGTACCCTACCTACTATTATTCTTTCCGTATAATATTATTATTGACCTTCGCGCATTGACAAATATAAAATTATATCATATTATTATGATCGTTATTCAATTTTTAGGGATAACTAGGGTGATACATTTTTTTGACATAGTCTTGTGGTAATTGTTTTATTTTTCTAAAAAATGAACGAGGCGTGGCAGGTATTTACAAAAATGGAGTGTGGTTTGCGTGCACAATGCACATTGTGCAAAAAAACGTATGCCAATTCGGGCACAAATACCACCAATTTTTCGACCCACCTACAGTCAAAACACAAGGACAAATATAAAGAACTTGATAATCAAAGAAAAAGATTTTCTTCAGAATTGGCTCTCAATGATGATGAGTAAGTTTTATTTTTATTTAAATAACTACCTAGTCTTCAGAGATAGCGGTATGTTTTTCGGGCCACGATCATACATCAAGTTGATAATACCTTTAACATAGGTAATTAGAAGAGTATAAACCGAAGAAATGATAAATATTACGCTTTTGGATATTTTTAATGAGCTAGAAAAGTTATCACTCAATTTACATAATATATAAAATACATAATAGAGGGACACTGCTCCCTAAACAAATGTCTCATTCCACCGGTCTCTTATATACGCTATCATTGAGGTGTGAGACCATAGACTTATAATATTATAAGTAAAGACCGGATTTTGCGTATAATGCATGTTCATATTTTTATAAGCAATTACATGCAGTACCTAAATGGATTTTCATATTTAAATAAAGAAAATTGCAAATTTTTATTTTGCATATTTTCCATAAAATCTGCATATTATCTATACATTTAAATTTTTTAATTTAATTTTATAATTGTATATACAATTATTATATATAAATTTATTCTACAACAGAAAAATTGAAAATATTTTTAAAAATAATATAATATTACGTTTCCGTAAATCATCATTAGCATGGCTAAATATCTAGATATTTTGCCATGATTATTATTAGTAGGTAGGTTATCTTTTTGAAAATGAAAATAGCATATAAATTTCAAAAAAATGTTCTGAAATTATTAGTTAAAATAAAGGTTTGATCATTTTAAAAGAATTTTGTAAAATATACTAAGGTGAAAACGTTGACTTTAAGATTTTAAACTTAGACTTTAAGTTCTTCTATCCAAAGTTTTTACCTCGAAATGTTATCGAGTTTTAAATATGTAACCATAATAAGCATTGATGTGGAACAAAGTTTTTATGCGTACAAACATATTCTTACAAACCGTCGTTATAATTTAACCAAGACCAATATTAATATTATATACTTTTTCATCATTAATGTTTGTTTTTATAACTTAATAATATTTTATAAAGGTAAAATATAAATTATAATATTATTTTTATAAAAATTTATTAAAAATTATTTTGCATATTTTGTGTTTTTTAAGTGCATACTTTTTAAATGTATATTTTACAATTTGAAATGCATATAAATCAGATCTTTAATTATAAATCTATGTGTGAGAGTGTGAAACTGATAATTAATAAATATTATTTAGGTAGATGCCTATTAATAAGTAGATAATTATAATATTTAAAATACAAATAACAAAATGTACAAATGTATTTAAACCTAAAAGTCACCTAATAATATGTTATACATTATTTAAATAAGTAGGTACTTAAAATTCAAATTGTGTCAAATCTTTTAAATATTTTATATTATGATATTGTGTATAAGTTACAGTCGGTTGAAAGGAACTTGCTGAGCAAACCCTTTCGGCCAGACTGCCAGCTCGTATGCTAGGCATACGAGGGGGGCACGGTAGTAGTGATTGGGTCGACACACAGCATTAACGTACATAAAATATAACTGAGCATTCAGAACCTTACTAACTATTTTTAACTCAGAATTTGAATAAAGTCTTGGATTAATTAGTAAATCTTTTTTGTGTTATTATTTTATTTTATTTGTTATCGGAAACTAAAAGTGTGCATAACAACCACAACACTATAGAAGAGGAAATTAATAGTTTAAAAAAATACTGTTATACATTTAGTTATTTATTTATAATTTAAATGCATTTTTTTTTTTACATTTTTAGGTTATCATTCTCATCAACAGCAACAACCGAAATCCATACAATAAATAGTACTACAACTGGCTTAAAAATGAAAAATGAGAAAACTTTGAGCCAATCATCAATATCATTTTATACGATTACTAAAGCTGCTCAAGCGAAAATAGATAATGCTCTAGCCTACTTTATTTCAGTTGATATGATGCTTTATAGCATTGTTGAAAAAGAAGATTTTAAAATATATACAAATGCTCTTAATACTAGTTACAAAATTCCTAGCCGTAAAACAATAACAGAATCAAAGATTCCTCATCTATATGATATTGGTAACAAAAAAAAATGTGGTATCTATTGCAAAAAATGCTATATTTATGTCATTTACAACTGACTGTTGGACTTCTGCAGCAAACCAGCCATTTATGGCGTTGACTGGTTATTATATTGATGGTGAATTTAATTTAGGTACTTACCGTGTAACTATCAACTATTATAGACAAGTTTAAAATGGATGGCTCATGGGTAAGAAAATGAGTCAATTTTAAGGGGAAATTTTTATCACTAGAGTTTACTTACATTAATTGATCAGTATAAAAATAATAATTTCTTAGATTCATTTTATCATAAAACAAATGGAAAAATAAAATGTTAGAACATAGGTATACATTTAACGCATATGTTATAGCCTATAGGTATGCGAAAAAGTTGTATGACATGTATCCAGGGAGCCATGTCTAATGTCAACTCTCCTCTAAAATTTTTCCGATTAATTTTTTATACATTTTCTAAATATTAATACATACATATTCTATACAAAATTTGGTTTCAATACCTAAATAATAAAATATTTTACTAATTTTATCATACAAGTATTCGAGTTAATATCTATACACTTCTGCAATTATTGCTTAGATAAGTTTTATAATGGCCCCTCTTCATAAAATTCTGATTACACACAGATTTCTAAAAATATGTATATTTTATTTAACTATATTGTTATTAGTATATGTATTAAAAACTTAAATAATGGTTAAAAGAATTAGTTGAAAACAATGGATAAAAAATTTTATAATTTGTATAAAGTTTATTTATAGTTTAAGAAAAGTAGTACTTTATATATTCCCTTTTACCCATGCACCATCCAAATAATTTGTTTTAAAATATTGATCAATTTTAATTGATTTTAATTTTGATAGGATGTATCTGTTTGGGTTGTATTGAGTTAATTGAAGATCATACTGGTGATAATATAGCAGATGCACTCATTATGTTACTCTTGGAGTATGGTAGGTATTGATATTTCAAGTAAAAAAATATGTTCATTCACGACGGATCATGGAACTAAGTGATAAAAGCAATAGACAATTTAAATGTAAGTCATATACCATGCTTTGGACATGCATTTAATATTTATGTCCGTAGGACAAATATTTCTTCTAGTAGAAGTAGATGAGGCTGTAGATAAGGCAAAAAAAATTCAAAATATTTTCGCCCATAGCTGGCAGACGGTAAGGCAGCCCAAAATCGAACAAGATAGATTTGGATTAAAATATATAAAGCTACCTTCATATTCGAAAATTAGGTGGTGGTATCTTCTGGATTTAATTGTAGTAATTATAAATCAAGAGTTAGCATTGTCTAGTTTTTTGCGTACATACAAAAGAGGAAAATTAAAGAAACTAAGTGTTGGGCCAATGAGATTATTTTAAATCCATTATGACATATTACAGATAATTTAGCAGTAGAAACTTACATTACTGCTTCTACAATATATCTAGTTTTTAACAATATTAAATCCAAAATGAAAGAAGTATCATCTAACAATGAAATAATTGCTCAATTGAATGACAAAATATACAACTATTGTGAATTTATTGGATAAACGTTATGATAATAACTTGGTACTTCAAATGTCAATAGTTTTAGATCCTCGTTTTAAAACTAAATACTTATTAAATGAAAATGATATACTGAAAATCAAATGCGTTATGAAAACGGAATGCCTTAGTGCTTGGAGAGAATGGTTATGTTTCAATAAAGATAACAATGAAACTGGTGTATTAAAATTATTATTATAATTATTTATAATTGGAAATGATCGTCCTCTAAAGAAAATTAAACAAACGGTCTTATGGGCACTATTTTGCGAGCCAGACCAATCAATCTCAAAATGAAGTAAGACTATATAATTTAATAATAAATGCCCTTATTTTTTGTAAGCCATTATTTTTTTTTCTTATAAGAAAATGATATAACTTTATTAAGTAAAATAGAGAAAGAAATACATTTTTACATAGGACTACTAACCATATCATTTTGTCAACTGCTACCTATTGAAATGGTGGAATTTAAATTCTTCCATGTACCCATTTCTAACTATTTTAGCAAGAAAATCACTGACTATGCAAACTACGAGTGTACCTTCAGAAAGAGTGTTCAGCAAAGGGGGTCTTGTGGTTACAGACCATAGAGCTGCACTCATAAATGACCATGTCAGTCAATTGGTTTTTTTTATCATCAAATAAAGTCTATGTTCCAATCCCTTTGTAATGGTAAACAAATTGAGTAGTAAATTTCTTATCTATTGATGTTTTTTTAGTACAAAAAGTTTTGAATTTTATTTTAGTTAACTTTGGAATTTTATTTTTAAACAATTGTTAAAGAATTTTTTTTTTTATTATGAAAAGATTATGATTATTTATTTTAATTTTTAGGTATTAGTATATTATCTATTATATTCTTATTTAAATACTAGCTTAAGTGCAACACCTGTGGGGTGCAACTCCTTGTAAGTGCAACTCCTTTTATATGAGACTATTTGTAAGTTCAACACTTTTTGAGTGAGGAATCTTAAGTTTGAAACTCCGATTGAGGGTGACACCTTGTAAGTTTAACTTTTATTGAGTACAACACCTCATAAAAATAATTACTTTTGCAAATCGTATACATCGGTTTATGTAT